>BQNB010069829.1:0-33348 GCA_026074375.1 Tanacetum coccineum
TAAGTATCTTTCCCATCATTTTCTGAAGTCTATGACACAGGCTCGAAGCATGTCTTCGAGTGTTTGGATGGTCCTTTCACTTTGTCCATCGGTTTTAGGATGATACGCTATACTCATGTCTAATTGAGTACCTAAGGCATCTTATAATGATTGCCAGAATCTGGATGTTAAGTGACTATTACGATCCGAGATGATGGATATTGGTACTCCATGCCAAGAAACTATTTCCTTTATGTACAACCTTGTAAGGGTTTCCATATTATTAGTTACTTTGATTGGAATGAAGTGTGCTGATTTAGCAAGACGATCGATAATGACCCAAATTGCAACATGTCCGTTTGCGGTTTTGGGAAGTTTTGTGACAAAGTCCATTGTTATTCTTTCCCATTTCCAGATAGGAATCTCGGGAGTAAACCGGATGGCTTATGGCACTCCGCTTTAACTTTTGAACATGTCAAGCATTTGCTGACATATTCAGCGATAGTTGCCTTCATATTAGGCCACCAATAGTATTTCTTCAGATCCTAATACATTTTGTCAGAACCTGGGTGAATGGAATATTTCGATTTATGAGACGCATGCATGATCAAGTCTCTCAATCCGCCGAAGAGTGGTAACCAACTTTAATTGTTGATACAATGAGTTCTGTCAGGACGTATTTCAAATGCTTTGTCCATTCCTCGTAAGTTCTCGGCTTTGACGTTTTCTTCTTTGAGTGCTTCATTTTGGGCTTGGAGGATTTGTGATGGCAACTTTAGATGAATGGTCATGACTATTGATCTAACTCGGAGTGGTTAGATTCATTCCTTTCGGCTTAAGGCATTTGCTACAACATTTGCCTTTCCAAGATGGTAACAAATCTCACAATCGTAATCTGCAACCAATTCTAGCCAACGGCGTTATCTCATGTTCAATTCTTTTTGATTAAGAATATGTTGAAGACTTTTGTGATCGGTGAAATCCGTACACTTTATGCCATATAGATAGTGTCTCCAGAGTTTAAGAGCGAATATTACTGCTCCTAATTCAAGATCATGAGTGGTATAATTCTCTTCATGCGTTTTGAGTTGTCGGGATGCATGTGCAATAACTTTCTCTCTTTGCATTAATACTGCTCTAGACCTTGATGAGATGCATCACAGTAAACAACAAAAATGTCATTTCCTTCTGGTAATGCTAAGACTGGAGCCTCATAAAGTTTCGGCTTAAGTAGTTGGAAAGTTGTCTCTTGATCTTTTCCCAAGATATACTTGTTGTTTTTCTGGGTTAATTCGGTCAAAGACTTTGCAAGCTTGAAGAAATCTTTGATGAATCTCCGGTAATAGCCGGCGAGTCCTAAGAATTGACGTATTTTTGTGGGTGTAGTGGGAGATGTCCAGTTTTTAACTGCTTCGATCTTGGCGGGGTCAACATGAAGTCCTTTACTATCAATTAAATGTCCAATAAATTGCACGATACTAATCCAGAAATCACACTTGGAGAACTTGGCATATAATTTCTCCTTCTTGAGTAATTCTAGGATTATTCTCAGATGATTTGTGTGTTCTTCTATGTTACGAGATTAGATGATAATATCATCGATGAACACTATAACAAATTTGTCCAAGTATGGTTTACACACACGATTTATGAGATCCATGAATACAGCATGTGTGTTAGTTAAACCAAATGGCATTACTTGAAATTCATAGTGTCCGTACGTATCTCGATTTTGAAAGAAAGTCTTAGGAATATTTATCCGTACTCTCAGTTGATGTATAACCAGATCTTAAGTCAATTTTTGAGTAAACACTCGAACCTTGATGTTGGTCGAATAAGTCATCGATTCTGGGTAATGGGTAACGATTCTTTACAGTAAGTTTATTTAACTCTCGGTAATCGATACACATTCTGAAAGATCCATCTTTCTTTTTAACAAATAAGACAGGAACTCCCCGTGGTGAAGTACTTGGTCGTATAAAACATCGGTCAAACAACTCTTGAGGTTGGTTTGATAGTTCCTGTATTTCTGAAGGAGCTAATTGGTAAAGTGCACGAGCTACAAGTGCTGCTCCGGGAATTAGATCGATCCGGAACTCTACTTGGCGAATGAGAGGGAGGCCAGGTAGATCTTCAGGAAAAACTTTTGGGAATTCTCTGACTACGAGAATATCTTCCAGTTGTTTTTTCATCTGACTTCTTTTCTATTACTTGAGCTACAAAAACTTGACATCCCCTGGATATATACCTTTTGGTTTTTATACAGGATATGAGGTTGATTCGGGTTTTACTTCGATCACCTCAAATGATCAAAGTTTCACCGTCAAGGGGAATGTGGACGACTTTCTCATCACAGATGATTCTAGCATGATATTTGGATAACCAATCCATGCCAATGACAATGTCGAAACTACCGAGTTTAATTGGCATAAGATCAATTTTGAAATGTTGATTTAACAAAGTTAGGGTTGCACCTTGAATAACGGAGTTTGTGCTTACTAGGTTTCTATCTGCCATTTCGATATCGTAAAAGGTTTTTATTGTAATAGGTGGGATATCTAGCTTAGAGGCAAGAGATATGGATATGAAGCTTTTATCGGCTCCAGAACCAAATAATACTCTAGCTAGATGCTGGTTTATAAGAAACATACCCGTAACTACGTTCGGGTCTTGATGAACATTCTTATCTCTTAGCATGTAGGTTTTTCCTTGGGCATTGATGTTGGTCTTTCGACACTAATTTGTATAATTCCCTTTCTCTCCACAAGCATGACAAATAACTGTCACTGGTAGCTGATTACTCCTAGTGGCTGACCTCTTGTTTCGACAGTTCTTGGTTAGGTGGCCTACCTTGTTGCAAGTATTACACTTAACCGTACAAGTTCTGGTGTGATGTAGATCAAATTTTCTACATAGTGGGAGGTTTCCAGCGTACCTTCTATTGTCAGCTAGAGTGACAGCATAAGCTTTGACAGCTTCTTGCCTTCTGTTCTGTTGTGGTTGGTGATTATTGTAGTGGTTGTTGGTGTTACGCTAGTGGTTATTATTGCGGTAGTTGTTGTTGAAAGTTCTTCTGTCGTCAAACTTTCGTTTGTGGTCACTTAATACTTGCACCGGAGTATGTTTTCTTACCTGATCCATTAGCCTTTGGGCTATGTTAATGGTTTCCTCTAAAGTTTGAGGCTTCGAGGCGGTAACATTTCCTTCAATACTTCTAGGTAACCCTCTGATGAAGGCTTCTAGGAGTTTCTCGGTGTTATGTACCATGTTCGGGCATAGGACTGCTAATTCTTGGAATCTTCTAATTTGAGATCATTTCCCTTTACAGTCAGGTTGTAGAATTCATCTTCCATCTTTTTTACTTTAGTTCGAGGATAATACTTAGTTGTCAAGAGTCTTTTCAATTCAGTCCAAGTGATTTTATTGGCTCGATCTACTCCCATAGGTTGTGCGTATGCATTCCACCAGGATAAGGCGTTATCAGTCAGGGTACTAGTAGCAAATGTTACTTTGTTTTCTTCGGCACATTTGCTATGAGAGAATACTAATTCGGTTCTTTCAAACTAGCGAATGAGGCCAACTGCTCCTTCCGTACCATTGAAGTAGAAAGGTTGACAGCTTATGAACTCTTTATAGTTTCCCATTTTTGCTACAGGAGTTCCAGTAGGTCCGGTGTTCCTGTTGGGATTACTAGTACTTACGATTGTTGCAGCTTGTGCTTCTAGAGCTGCAGCGACACTGTCAGCAACTAATTTCTTAATGGCAGCCTGAGTCATGGCCGGTGCTTCAGATGTTGACATCCTTTTGGGAGGCATTCTATCAACATAAGATAACACGTAATAAGAATGATATCACCAATCTTAAAATGCAATGCTTATTTTTGAACTTTAAGCATTTTTAACAAAAGTGATATTGAGATTATGAATACTAACAAGTATTAATATTTTCTAGAAGTCACGGTATGATTAATGAGGGAGAAGGAGACAACGATATATGAGAATTTATAGGATATAGGATGAATGAATCGGTATAATGAAACAACAGGATATAACGGGATTGTCATTATATTATATTAGGAACAACTTGCCTTTGTACTGTATATAATCAAGATTTGACAAGTGTTTTTATTTATCCACACATCCCGTGGCTAGGTTCTAACAAAAGCTATAACTAGGATCTATTCTAGTAGTTTGATGGTCATTTCTGGCTATTCTTGATTGCATCAGAAAACATTCCTTATCTTCTTGGTGACGAACTTGGATTTCTTCTATGATTTGTTCTAGGTCAGTAATTCTGAAGCGAGCCAGAGAAGTTTTGTGGTTATTTCCCCTTTGTTTCTTTTGAAGTTTAGAATTTTGAGCACGAGCTTCCTGGAGTCCAGATTGTCAAAATCTTGTTGGATGATCACCCGACCTTTTCCAAGACCTTCAATTTTGTCTTCTATGTATTCAATACGATCGAGAGAGAGTTCATCTAGGTGATTCAAGATATCCTCGATTTGCTCCTTGTGACGTTCCAAACTTGTCTTACGAGAGCTTTCTCCCATCTCAAAGGCTTGAGGTAGGGCATAAGTAGATGATTGGTCACGGCCTCATTTCTTAGGTGATAGTAATTCCTCAAGAAGAAAGAATTTTTGAGGATTAGGCATTGATGATTGAGGTATGATAGTTGGAGGTGGGATAGGTGAATTTTTAGCATAAAATGCTTGCAAAGCTTTCATGTAGGGTCATCATGAAACAGCGAAAGAGTTGGTGAAGCTATTAGCACTACACCAAATGAGTTTGAAGACCTAGAATAATATTTTCCTGGTGAAGTTGGGACATAGTCCGGGGAAGCCGGAATATAGTTAGGAAAGTTAGAGGAATAGGCATCCTCAATATTGGAAGTAGAAATGTTGGGCGAAGACATCACTTTGTTAACAACCCAGTGGTAAATAACATAAGTTATTTATATAATAGTAGTATAATAGTTATGTATTTTTACACACTATTCCGAAAGATGTAGCGACACAGAGGACTTTCTTGGATGAAAAAGGAAAAGTAGTTATAGTTAAGGTTTCGACCTTGTTCTCTATAACCGTGAGCTCTGGTACCAATCTATAATACCCCCATTTTGTCAAATATAGCAGCGGAAGCTAATCTGGGGTATTATTTCATAGTACAATAGTCATAATCATAGAAAACAAATCGTAAAGAGACGTTTTTGGAAAATTGAGTTATCATTCATTTATTTATCAGAGTTTTCACAAAAGAGAGGTCTAAAAATCTAGTAACATAAAGTTGGAATGATAACAGTTTGACCATCTTCAAGTTCGTGCCACTCCGTGCCATAAGTTGCTCAATTACATGAGTTAACATGCTAAAAAGTCAACACAAAGGTTGAGTGAAATTCATAGGTTTTATTAAACAATTTGAATGCAAGTTCAATAGTAGGTTACGTTGTTATATACCCATAGTTTGTAATAATTGCATGCATGTACAATTATCATGGAAAACATTATTATTCCGCTAAGCTCAAGACACCGAAGCCTTGGGATATTCAATAATCACAAGTTGCCCCAACGGGTGGTTTTGCTAAACACCCGCATAGTTATTTCTAATGAAGTGCTATTGGTTACCGAAAGTATAGGTACACCAACGGGGAGTCGAGTCCCAAATAGATCTATTCACAACATTCGCGCTTACTCCGAAGAGTAATTAATGGTTCATGATAGTGGGGTTTTAATGGCAAAAGTAAGGACTTAGGTAATAATGTATCAGGATAGCATACAGAAAAATATTTGCATTCATAGTTTATAGCATATATCCCCCTCGCGGGTTTGTAAAACTTTAAAAAAAAGATTGAAATACGAGGCTATGAACTCACCTTAACAGGGAAATCTAATTGATAGCAAAAGTATATCAATGAAATGTGTCTGTATGGTAGTACAATGTTATCTACCAGGGCGGGAAAGTTTAGTGTAATTGAAAGTAAAAAGGCTTCAACACACAACCTGAGATAATATGTCATGTCTTAGTTTGATTGTAATATCATTATGAATTAGATATTTGTGGAATTATTGCATCACTGTTCGGGCTTTCAAAATCCAGAGGCCACGCAGTATCGTTTGAGGAGCCGGGGCACTTTAAATCGTAAACCCAGCAAACTCGTCAAAACGAATATCAAAATGGGATTTCCTCACATGAGATTTCCTATTAACGTGATACGATAAGATTTTAAGTTTCTTCAAAAGCTAGTCGATGATAAATTACGTAAAGTATATAACGTAATTATTTTATAATGTGTCGATTGATAAATAAATATGATAAATGTATCGGGTTTTAAATAAAATTGAGTTTTATAATATTTTTATAATTTATATAAAAATATTATATTTCATTTTTTTAACTTTGCAAAATTGACAATAAATACCCTCGATTTATAATTTTTACGAATTTTGTCCTTTATATATATAAAGTATATATAAAGTAATCCCTTAATTTTAGAACTTGGCAAAATAAGTCCTCATAGTTATAACTTTATGAAAATGGCATTTTCAGCCCTTGTACTTGTTAATTTCCAAAATGTTACATTATATACCCTTTGCATGGAAAATATTTGTAAAACAAGTCCAAAAAGCCATGCAAGCTTATTTTAAGATTCCAAATGATATTTGCAGGTTATAGCTTATTAGTATAAGCTAAAATAAGAAGTTTTAATGTAACAAAAGTTTAGAATAAGGATTCGTTAAGCTAGAATTCAAAACGGGTCGTTTTAGAGTTTTTAAATAAAACGCATAGGTTTTTAAGCTTAAAGCTTTTAACATGAGTTCATACATGATTATTAGGACCTTATAAGAGTTATAAAACAGAATGAAAGCTTATTGAACGAGAATTTGAGCTTACGGGTTGAAAAATGGGTCGAACGAGGGTTTTAAGCTACGTACGCCTAGAAATGGGTTCGGGACTTCATTTTTCTTGCTCCTTGGCTTCTATTCTGAGCTTAGGGACTTCTCTTGGCCTTCCTTGATCTGAGTTAAGACTCCATTGATGTTTGCTTTGAAGATTTGAGGTGTGAGTTTGAAAGAGGAATGGTTCACCCTATTTATAGGGTCGAATGACACTTAATGCCCAAGTTTTAGTCCGGTTGTTAAACCGGGTACTATTCGGACTGTTATTAGTCTAGCTGCTTCTCGACATTAGTCGATTCATCAACTTGATGTCAAGAATGCTTTCTTACATGTTGATCTTTTTGAGACTGTTTATATGCATCAGCCTCTTGGATTTTGGGATTATGTTCATCCTGATTATGTTTGTTTGTTACAGTGGTCTCTCTATGGGCTTAAACAGGCCCCTCGAGCTTAGTTTCAGCGGTTTGCATCTTATATTACTTGAGTTGGTTTTTCTCATAGTCGTTGTGACTCATCTCTATTTATCTACAGATGGGGGATTGATACAGCTTATTTGTTATTATATGTGGATGATATTGTTCTCACTGCTTCTTCTGATGGTTTATTGCAACGGATTATTAGCTCTTTGCATCAGGAATTTGCTATGACAGATTTGGGTCCTCTTAATTATTTTTTGGATATCTCTGTCACGCGCGATTCTTCAGGTTTATTTTTATCTCAGAAGAAGTATGCTATTGAGATTTTGGAGAAAGCATATATGGTTTCTTGTAATCCTAGTCGGACTCCTGCTGATACTGAGTCTAAACTGGGTGTTAATGGTGATCCGGTATCTGATCCGACTTTGTATCGGAGTCTTGCAGGTTCTCTTCAGTATCTCACTTTTACGAGACCAGATATTTCTTATGCAGTTCAGCAGGTATGTCTTCATATGCATGATCCTCGGGAGCTTCATCTCTCTGCTCTTAAGAGGATTTTGCGGCATGTTCAGGGCACTCTGAATTATGGTTTGCAGTTATTTTCTTCATCTATCACAAATTTGGTTGCTTATTCTGATGCGGATTGGGCTGGTTGTCCCACCACTCGGAGATCGACTTTAGGATATTGTGTATTTCTTGGCAACAATTTACTCTCTTGGTCCGCTAAACGTCAGTCAACGCTTTCTCGGTCCAGTGCCGAAGCAGAGTATCGTGGTGTTGCCAATGCTGTTGCTGAAACTTGTTGGTTGAGGAATCTCTTACGTGAGTTACATACTCTTTTGTCTTCCGCTACGCTTGTTTACTGTGATAATGTCAGTGCTGTCTATTTATCTTCCAATCCAGTTCAGCATCAACGTACGAAGCATATAGAGATTGATATTCATTTTGTTCGAGATTTGGTTGTCGCTGGTCAGGTAGGAGTTCTTCATGTTCCTTCACGTTGTCAGTATGCGGATATTTTTACTAAAGGATTGCCTTCAGCATTGTTTGAGGAGTTTCGCACCAGTTTGAGCGTCCGGTGTCCTCCCGCTCCAACTGCGGGGGAGTGTTAGTCAATGTAATTTATGATTGTCAAAGTTTCTAGTCAAAGTAATTTATTATAGTCAAAGTTATTAGTCAAGTCATTTATGTTAGTCAAATTCATTTAGTATGGATTCTAGAATACTCCATATACTCCTATATATTATATCATTGTTATGAGAAATGCAAGACACAAATTATATCTCTAAACCCTTTCTTACAAAAATTAATTGTCTTATTACACTAAGTTAATGGTAAAATTGACGATGAATGTGATCATGCGTTTTTTTTTGTTGCCTTAGGTATATCGGTTTCATGATCCACGTATGTATTTTCTAGCTCTGCTCACGTCGTCTATGATTCTATATAAAGTCATTAACGCGTTGAAATAAATCAACCTCATAGCAAACAAATAAATATTACGGTTGCGTTTAGTTGGAAAACATTTTCAATCATTTTATGTTTCATGTTTTGTAGGAAAAAAGAGGGGTTTTCATCTCCACAAAACAATTGAAAATTTGGAAAACGCGTTTAGTTAGAGAAACATGTGTTTGTGTTTTCCATTTTGCAAAACTAGAATACATGTTCAAGTGTTGTTGTTTCTATCTCAATTCTCTATTTACTTTTGTAATATTATAAAGACATATTCGAAACACAAAAACAAATGTTATAAACTAACCAAATAAATTATAAAACAACTAAAAAAGTCTAATACGAGAAAGTAACGAATTAAAAAAAGTAAACTTTAACATCAATCAACATGAAAAAAATCTTCAAACGACTACGATTTTACAACATAAAAAACAATAATTTTGGTCTCTAACACACCCACACATGACCCATATCTAATATAACATCACCCTAAGATCACTTCGCGTAGCACAAAGACACATATTATTATTTCCCATTTTTATAATTTATTTTTACATTTTCGTTGACGTTATTGGTTACGGTTCTGTTTCCAGTCCAATTTTTTAAGTTAACGTCGCTTTTAACGTTTTTGTCCTGTGTATTTTTACGATTTCACTGGTTTTTTTTGATCTGTTTTCGTACATTTTTTTGATCAATTTATTTTCGCCCGTTTTTTACGTTTTTCGTAACGGTTATTTTAATGATCTATCGATCGTTTTTTAAAAATATTTTTCGTGCATGGTTTTTTTTACGTTATTCGTCTGTTTTTTAACTTTAACGATTCCTTTTTTATAATTTTTCGTCCTTTTTTGAGCTTTTCTTCCTCTTTTTTTAAAAAAAAAAAAAAAAAAAAAAAAATAAAAAAAAAAAAAAGAAAAGAATAATTTTGTTCTTATGATATACGATTTTGTCTGGTTTTTTACGTTTTCGTACGTTGTTTTACGTTTTCACCCCCTTTTTTACGTTTTCGTCTGTTTTTTAACGTTTTCGTCCGTATTTATCGATTTCGTCCGTTTTTTTACGTCTTCGTCCGTTTCTTACATTTCCATCCGTTTTCTTACGTTTATCAGTGATTTGAGCCTTCGTTTTTTACGTTCGAAAACGAACAAAATCGTACAAAAACGAACGAAAACGTATGAAAACGTAAAAACGTAAAAAACAGACGAAACGTAAAAAAACAAAGGAAAACGTAAAAAAACTGACGAAAACGTATAAAAAAGGGCGAAAACGTAAAAATACGGCGCAAAAACAGTTTTAAAAACTTCAGGAACGTAAAAAAAACGGACGAAAACACGAAAAAAAAGATTTGTAGCGTTACAATAAATCAACAAAAAACTTATAAAAACAGGGGAAATAAGGGGGGAAATAGATACGTGTGTCTTAAAAGGAAAACGGTAAATAAAATAAAATTGTTTTCTAGTTTTGTGTATAAAAGGAGAAAATAGGGATTATGTGTTTTGTAGAGAATTTTGTTGGAAAATGACGAATTGAACGCGATCTCTGTTTTTCTTGTTTTCCACAAAACATTTTTTGGAAAACAAAGGTGTTTTCCCCTAACTAAACGCAGCCTACGTATTTACGCATGCAATTTAGGGAGTCCATGATGGACTTTTGGCGGTCCAATAGGAAATCAAAACAAGTGCACCCTCCCACATTGACCCTGCTTTGTGGGCTCCATGAGACACACTTAATCAAAGTATTTCTCATTTATGAACCAGGCCGAGCGCAACAGGTCATCACTGACAACTCAACGTTCTCTCATTACAAGTTCTTTCGTTATTAAGTTAGTGTAATAAGACGATCGCGGGCGTTAGAAAAAAATACACGAGTTAAACATAAATATATCTTACAAAAACAATTTAATAAAAAAAACTCACATACAACAAAAGAGAGTACTTAGTCGAGTATACGACCACGGTGTGCATTTTATGGACATGACCACGACCATGATCGAGTAGGTATAATGGGTGACCGAGTGCATGACCATACCATTACGCCCGGTCTTAGGACATTTCTAACCATGGTATGCAAATCATTATTTTTTCCATATCTAAAGAAGTAAACATTTGAAAAGCAAAGATATTATAACCCACACGGCATAAAGAACAAAGGCAACAAAAGGGCTCCAAAAAAGAGAACCTGCACAACAAAATACCAAAAATATGAAAAACGCCAAAACAATGAAAATTTAAGTATCTAGAAGCTCATTATAGCAAAGAAGCCTATTGGCTCACGAAAGAAGATTCTTTAAAGTCCTATTCGAAGTCCATAAAAACGTCATCTTTTAAACTGCATGAAAAATTATGCAAAGCACGTGAGACTCCATATAAATCCCAAACAAATTGGCTTTTCATTTGTCTAAATATCTCCATTATAATCTAGTCATAGGAATCGAACCTATGTCTGTTAGGTGAAAGCACAATATTCCAACCACTGAACTAGAATGAACTTTTGTTTATTTATTGCACAACAAAATACATATACGACATCTGCATGTGAATTTCTTAAGTATGAAATTCAAAAGCAAAACTCAGATTCAAAACAATTCGCCTCCGAACAACATTCGTCTTTGGAACCCGCTGCTTTGCACGAGTACCATGCTAATAGGCTAAAATCCATTTAAGATGCCATTTAAAGGGGGATTGAATAATGGAGGAACTTTCCACTGACTCCAAATTTTCAACCAAATAAGCTTTGTTCTGTGACAAGAAAGAAGCAATGTTCTTTTGATTCTACATCTGATCCACACAAAAAAAAGACAAGAATGCGAGTATAAGTGGAGAAGACCACGACGCTACAAATTCTCTCTAATTGAGTGGCGATCTAAGTCGACCCTCTAAGCACATATATTAACTTGTGAGGAACCCATGAGTTTCAAACAAAATTAGGAGGGTCAACAAAAGTGTCCTACAACCCAAGGCCTTTGGTCTAGTGGTATGTGAGTTCCCACCAACTTGGAGGTTGTGAGTTCAAGCTTCGCTGAAGGCATTTGTGAGATATATTGTACGATAGATAGTATAGGTCGTGAAAGAATTGTCGTTCTAAAAAAAACAGAAGCGTCCAACATTTTTTCTTAAATAAGAGAACATAAAAATCTAACAGAAAAATTACCTGAATTTTTGATGTCTCATTAAAATACGATCAATGAATGTGTTCTCTTTAACAAAAAATTATGACTTAGTTTAATGCTCAAAGATCTCCCTCAACAATGTCATACTTTCATCTTCATCGAATAAGCATTCTCGATTAGACAAGTCGTTTTACATCAAAGCCTTTGTCACACTATGCGCTTGGTTAATCTTCTCACAATATATATAGTTTCTTAAATATCTGAAAATTTTGGTTTTAGAATATTTGATTTGAAACTTACCCCTTTCATCAATTCTTTATTACTCTTATATACAATTCACAAATTGTCGGTGGCACTGTAGCTGCTACAGTACCGGCCCAAAAATCTAGCTCAAAGTAAAAAAAAAATTACAAAACGGCCCCTCAACTTTTAATTGTTTACGACTTTTTTACATAAACTTTTAAAAATAAAAATAAAAAAGGCCCCTCAAGTTTCTTTTATTCGCCCCCCGCCGCAACGCGTGGGTTAAATTCCAACTCGTTACTATTATTTTTATCCTTTTCACTTCAATTATTTTTTTCCACGCATACATCACATGTGGGGTGGTAGTTGAGTCGTATTGGTCGGGTTCGAGTAAAAATCGGGTCAAGGCTAAATATCATACTTGAAACCGACCTTATCTGTTTTTGGGTTAGTTGAGTTTGGGTCAATTCGGCTCACCTTAACTTGAGTCGGGTCTATTCGGATTCGCGTCAACCCGAATATGTGAAAAAAAATAATAAAACTGCCATTTTTTATTCGTTTACACAGAAAATTTATTAAATTTATATTAATTTTTTTTGCAAATTTCTTATTCGGGTCAATCAGGTTGACCTGAACCCGAGTTAGCCAAACATTTTCAACCCGATACCCGACTCTATTTAGTATTCGGTTTATTCTGGTTGACACGAATAACCCGAGTATAATTTTTGACCCGAGTAACCCGAATCAAACAAGCTTAGTCGTTCGGGTTCGAGTCGGGTCGGGGTTCTTTTACACCCCTAATTCACATGCACGTCTTTGCTAATTCGAATCAAGAAACTCATTGCCTTTTCCAATGACAAACAAAAGAGAGGTGGGGTATGCTTTCAACAACCATATTTATGTATTTTTATTTATCTATATATCATGTTTTTATATCTGCATGTTTTTATTCTTCACGTGTAATAGCAGCAATATGTAAAGTCAAACAAAAAAGAGACCAAAAGCTGGTAAATATGAACATGGTAAAGAATTGCAGCTCAATTAGCTATAGTATTGACAAGTGACTAATTATGTGTGTCCATTTATGGTAATGCTCGAACCTTTTGGTGGTGTGCATGATTAATAGCATATCATTTAAGCCAAAACTTTATTTTCAAAACCTAATGCTCTAAAGCTGCATTCAGCGGTGTTAAATTGTAGATCGGACCGAACCGAGAAACCGATCCGAATCTATTTCGATCATGTTCTCGATTTACATTTTACCTCATATTTGGTCCTTGGTCTTGCGTACAACCGAACATTGTGCCTTTTTTAACCGGACCGAATTGGCCCGGATCGAACCGAACACATTCGGTTCAGTCTTCGGTCCGGTGTTTTGGGGGAAATCGGTTTTGGTATGGTCTGGTTTTTTTTGGTCATGTCCGGTTTTTGTACCGTGATCAGCCCTAGTGTAAAATCTTTACTCGTGAGGCCCATTAAATGTGTGTGCGACGAGTGAGCAACCCAAAGAAAGGAGACGAAGGGTGATGGTGGTCACCTCGCGGCATTTGTGTCAAGCGGGTAAATTTAATTATTAATTATTTTAATTGTGAGTGTGTGTGAGGTATTTTGTGAGATATATTTATATTAATATCTTTAATGGTGATAAGGAGAGTGGTGACCATTGTGGGTAAAATGTGAGAAGTAGTAAGAGGAAGTGAATGATGAGGTGACGCTGTGGTGAAAAGTGATGAAATGTGACAACTAAGAGTAAGGGGTGAGCAAAACGGACCGCGGGACCGGACCGGACCGCGAAACCGGCCCAAACTGGACTGAGCGGACTGGACCGAACCTATTTCGGTCCGGTCCTCGGTCCGTCATTTTCTTTATTTTCGGTCCTCGGTCCGGTCGGTCCGGTCCGGTCCGGTTCGTTACGAAAAACCGACAATTATACCTTATTGGACTGGACCGTAGACCGAACTGGACCTGACCATTTCGATCCGGTCTTCGGTCCGGGGTTTTGGCCAAAGTCAGTTTCTGTCCAATCTGATTTTAGTCGGTCTCGTCCGGTTTTCAGACCGTAAGCACCCTTAACTAAGAGTAGTCTAAGGTCAAACTATATTTCAATCTTTTGTTTCTGTTTCTCTACAGATTTTTTTTAATAATTCTTAAAATAGCTGTGTTAAAAATAGTTTTGTTTCAAAGATAAATGTTATTTCTAAGTTTGAAAAAGTGTTGTTTTCGATATTGAAGAACGTCACCGGGAGCGAACGTGGGACAACCAAACGTTGTAATAGTTTGGCAAAGGCCACGTTTTATGTTTTAAAGGGCAATGTTAAAAAATCGTAATTTTCAGAGATGCGACTCTTTCGTTATTTACGAGTTACAGTGAGTTTTGATTATTCTATACTTTGTTGCATGCATGTTTGGTAATTAATTCTTCAACTACATAGTTCCTTAGAAACTTGGAGACCATGTATTGTCCCCCCCGCCCCCCCCCCCTAAGTGCCTAGTTATAATTCCGTCGAACAAACACCCCTTTGCACTCATCTTGGATGCCAAAATTTTGAATAATATTCCTAGACAAGCTTGCATGGTTTATGGAAATAAGACAAGTACTACAACCTTGAGATAGGAGGAACATGTTTGGACCCCCTATTCCTTGTACCCCCCTCCTAAAACAGTCGCATATATGTTATAGGTTTGAGTGTGTGTTAAACTATGTATATACATATCCAAGTTACTTCTCACTTCATTCTCATTTCATATTCATCTCACACTTTAACAAAGATCATTTTCTCATTTGTCTCTCTCGTCTAAAAACCCACGAACCATCATAAACCCTCACAAAATCCAATACATTTTCAATCTTTGACCCAAACCATTAAAGATATATTGTGTTCGGGTTGATTGTATATTTCATTCGCATGTATTTTATAAATACAACCCTTAAGGGTTATTCTAGTTTCTAATCATCTTTCGTCGTGATTTCTTGTAAGTCCATCTCTAACTTATTTCATAAATAAGTTGTACTGTTTGCATTCGTATGATCCATTCCGAACAAAGGTTACAAATGCGTATCGTTGGTGAAATCATATCTATTTTTCTATAAAAATTACAATCCTCTAAGTTTAATCTTTTTTTTTTTATTATTTAATTGTTACATAATATAGAACATAAAAAAGTTAAGTTGATACTTTTGTGCAAAAAAGTACCTTGTGACTATTTATATCTATAAATGTTTATCACTAATCGAATAAACTACTGCTATAATCGTTTAATTTAACAGATTTAATCGTATATTGAAAGTTAAAGTATTGTTGGCGAAGAGATTAAGTAAATGTTGGATTTGTTTGGAATGATAATTGAATGTCGAAAAGGTTAGGATTAAGAACGGATTTGGTAACAATATTTGAGAGTGTTGTCAAAAATAGATCGGATATGCTAACGAGACAATAGAAGATATACTTTGTAAAAACGAATATTTTTCACATCTAGGTTGATAAAATGGAAAGTCGAAAATTTTTAGTAAAGGACATGCTGAACATTTTCGTAAACTCTAATAAAAGCGCGAATATATACTTTTATATCAAAACTAATGATAAATGTTAGAAAAACTTTAAGTGTCTCTCGAGTTTAGGTCCAACAATTTTAGGTCGTTGAGACCAACGTTTAGTTAAGGGACACGACGAAAAGGAACGAAGCGTACACTAAAAGCCGAAATACAACCAAAAAGACGATATACACTAAAAGACGAAATACACAAAAATAATGAAATACACTAAAAGACGAAAAGGCACTAAACAAGACTAAAATCACTAAAAAAAAAATACTATAAAAGACGAAAGACCCTCAAAGACCAAAATACACTAAAAGACAAAATACACTAAAAGACGAAATATTTTCGAAGATGTTTCAAAACGTCGAGACTTGTCAAAACTTATAACTTTCGAAAGTACGTTTTAAAAAGGGATACGCCGGAGTCTCAACCGTGCTCGATGATCATTCTTGCGTGTAATCGTTAATTCGTTGTACACATTCTTAAACGACGACTATATAATTAGGTTGTCGCTAGAACCGTGAGAATTTCATTTCACTTTGATAGATTCTTATTTGATCACACTACCCGTATAAGGTGAGTTCATAGCCCCACTCTTTTACTCGTTTTGACTAAATGTTTTATAACATGGGTGAATAACATTGCTTTTTTAAAACTGACACAAGTAGCTATTACGTGAGATTTACCTGTTTACGTGTGCCTAAGACTTTCGACCACAAATTTCCGAATTATCATAACTGACAATCTCTTTACTGGAGGACCGGTCGAGGGAGGCCGCGAATGAATAGAATAGATTCTATTGGGACAAGATTATCACCTATCCGGGTGATAGCTCTCACTACCCATGGGGCGCCCGATAAACTGAAATATGTCATGTCGTACTGGTTAGGTTTTCTTTGTGGACACCTGGAAGGGCAAACAAATACTTATAGCAATGTACAAGCTACTAGCCAATTTAGCTTCCAGTGTATGAGCTTAGTGCAACGAAAATACTTTTAAAGTGAAGTTGTATCTCTGTTATAACTATCGCATACGTTTTGATCACTTGTGGTCCGTCCTATAACAACGTTGAACAAAACCCTATGAATACACTCAACTTTAAGTAGATGTTTTAAGCATGTTACTTCCTCAGGTCTAAGCATAGGATGCTGTTGCTTGACTTGATGTGAAGTCTATTGCCTGAAACCGTTAGCCAGAGATTATATCTAAGTAGTATAAATACCGTTGTTGAACATATATGTAAGCTTCCCGCAATTTAACTTTGAATCTTTTTAAATTTAATCGATGTAAAACTTATAATAATTATTTTTAAAACTTTGTCAACGGTTTTATTTTTTTCAAAACAGTACCCTTTAAGTCGTTCTTTTATGCTATTTACTTGAGATGCACAATAATGTCACGCTCCTGGATACCTAGTTTCCGTCCAGGCCCCCGCTGAGGAGTGACAATTGATAACAAAGCCACGGTTATAGAGAACCAGGTATAAAACTAGGTCTGGACTATAACCAGTATGTGAACCTACCTGATTGATGTTCCTTATCTGTTACCCTTACATAGTACGTATACAAAACTAAGTACTACGTAAATAAAATATACGAATTAAATACTAAGTATATTTATATAATCTAAGGTATTTCTCATTCATCCTACAATACGTGCTCCCGAATGACTCTTCAATCAATCATATTGCATTCATTCATACCAGTTACCCATATCACCATTAATATTTTGCATCATGCATTTATGATATCAAGATGATTTATAAACTTTGTTGACAGTTATGGCTAATTCAGTTATCTCGATTTCTTCGATTCATCAGAGGATAAGCGTGGGGACACCTGTTATGGACGATCTGGATCTTGTTCGGTACTATCCCTACTAACTAATCATACACCACACCAAGATTACCTCCACGCCGCTACTTCCAGACTGACACACCAATTGATAACCACAGAGACACCAATCATAAGCACCTACTATACCACCATTCCATACTATACACCTTCTTTCCTGATTACCGACCTGCATTCTGAATCAAGTCTGATCTATCTGAGGATCATCATCAACAATATACCACCATTACCAAGCATCTCACCATTTTTATCAACGGAATGCTACACCATCAACAGACAGTGATAAACCAAATACACCACCATCACCTACCCATGGTACGCCTTTCACTGAGAATTTACCAGCTATCAACCCAGAGATCACCTATACATACCTCATCGTCGATTATGATCTAACACCTGGACAGTACTATTCCTTACAGTTGCCCGTGATATCCTGCAACCAACCTAATGGCCGAACATATGACGACTACGAGGAAGAGGGTTAGACCGTTACCCACCTCATCGTCTAGCAGTGAAGACAATCTGCCGAACAACTGTCTTCAGATTCGTCTTCAGAGGCATCACCTAGATTTTTCATTCAAATGCTTCATCAATTCTTCTTCGAGACACTCATTGTCAGATCATTCTTCACCTGATTAACCAGGAGTACTTCTGTCGGGGCCATCTCGCCAAGAGACTAGTCCCCTATGACATCTGTACCTGCATCACTCACATGTATCCGAGCTTCTTATCTCCTGTCCGTGCAGATTTAATACCATCGCCAAATATAGTGTTAAGAGGATTTTGTTATCTGGCAGATGTATAAGGTTGATCCTAAGAGAGATTATTGAGGGATGAAGCTATTGTTAGGGTTCTGATGAGCCTCACTTATAGCATGATTAATCTGATCCAGAGATACAGAGCGGAAGATTGACGGAGTATTGCTTAACGTAATCATTGAGGATATTATGGCTATGAATGCTAAAGAGTTGTAGTTGATGCTGTTGATCGAGATAAGACAGAGACGGTGAGAGCAGCCCGTTGGAGGTCATGAGTTGATAGGGTTACTCATCCTGCAATGCCAGAGAATATTCCTGAGCCTGCACAAAGGGAGCATGTAAAGGTTACGTATGAGACATTTGGGATTAGGTATACAGAGGTTCCATACAACACAGGGCGTATCCTAGTCCATCGTATACAGGCTATTGAGGGAGTTTAGAGAGAGCAGGGACATAGGATGGTTGGGGTTGAGTCGCCAGTTATTGCTTTGACTGAGAGAATGCTGAGTTGGCGAAGATCGTATCATAAATTCTCAGGAAGTCACCGCGAGTGTTGAGAGTCAGAGATGTATTACCGCGACTATAGCGTATCATGTCCACTAATGCAGAGAGAGCTGTAGACTGATACGACTACATCGATTTATAATGATCGAGAGAGAGAGTTTGGCGAGACTTATGCCTGTCTGTTTAGGAAGCACATGGGCTACCGTCCTAAAAGAGATGCGTTCGTTAGGTAATTTCAGCATTTGAGTAGTAGCGATTAGTGAATAACCGAGGTTTATGAACTCGTAATATCTGTCATTTGAAACATTGTGATGTAATCACTAATGTTCGATGAGTATGAAATTGCATATTTATCTATATATGACTGTCATGATATTGATTAACATATGCGCTTGCGCACATGCATTATGGATTTCTGTGAATATACTTTGCGATCTGTAATGTTTTATGTGTGAATTAACCGTAAATTCTATTAATACCGTTAGTGAACTCGCATCACTAAAATCATACCATGAGCGTTATATTGTTGTTTATGTAGGAAGATGCTAACACTCGATCTAGAGCGTCCATGACTATAAGGAGGTGAAGAATAGGTTACCCTCACCGATAGCAGAGATCATAGAGTGCTCTCGTGAAGCCGCGATAGACCTTGAACCCTTGAATGATAATTGGATGAAACAAGAAGGTGAAAATGAGGAATACGGAGGAAATGGAAATGAAGGAAATGAATCAAACGGAACTAAAAAACGAGGAGAAACTAAAATGGAGGAAAAGGCACAGAATTGTGGAAACCATGGTATGACTACTAATGGAGGTTATCATATCCAAGTGTGCTCGAATAGTTAGCAACTTTCCAAGACTTCTTGAATATGCACCGCCACATAAATTTCTCAAGAACTGATAGGCGTTGTCGGAATGAACCCGCTTGTTCGAGAAAGTGGATACACTGTGTTAATAAAGAGTAGTAATTGTCACATCGACAAGTACCAATGAAATAGCTACTGACCACACTATAAGGACATAGCATTACTTTGTAGAACTCTCAGTAGGCAGAACAATTGACGTGTTTAAGTTGCATATGCCAAATGATACCTGGGATATGACTTATGAGGTTGATGACAATCTCTTTACTGCCAGGAATGAATAATGCTAAAAGATGAGACATTAATTGAGGAATCTGACCGTAGAAAGGAACATACTTGACTGCTTACAATCAAATGTTTTAGTAGTTTGATTTGAGTTGTAACTAGAAGGTACCTGATGAAGCAAGACAAAGTGGAACAGATTATTGGAGGTTTACCGGACAACTGCCAGGGAATGGATTTGCTTAGCGAATCCAGCCAGACACCCAGATGCTATACGCCAATGAGCTAACCCATTGATAGGACAAGAAGGTCCAAGGGTTTATGCAGCAAGGAGTGCTTGAGAATAAGAGGATGATTGAAAGTAACCTAAGGGAAAACCTGTGACAACAACCACCGTTCAAGAGGCAAAATACTAGTGTGGAAAAAAAATGTGGCCACTCTGCAGCTTATACGTGGGACAATGAAAGAAGAGGGGTATGCTGGGCACTACCCTACTCCAATAAGTGCCAGTTGCACCATGAAGGAGTTGTGTAACTAATGAGTGTGAAAACTGTAAAATGTTAGACATCAGACTAGGGGATTTAGGGCTGGCTATTGCTCAACACTCAAGGGCCTTTAGTTGAAATCAGCAGGGATTATTTTTTTATGAGTTTGAGACCAGGACATTTCAGAAGGATTGTCCAACAGTTGAGGAACAAAACCCGAGGAAACCAGAACAAGAAACAAGAGAATGGAAACAAAGAAAGGAAACCAAGACTGAGGTAACGAAACAACGGCAAGAGCTTACGCCCATTGGTGAAGGAGAACAAACCCTGTTTCCAACATTTGTCATGATGTAACGTTTCTCCAATAACTTGATATGCTTCTATGTTATGTCGAATACGGGTGCCGAAGTAGTTTTGTTTGTCGACTACATTTAGTGCTTTCGCTTGCATGTTTGCGACCAACCACATTAACACGTAGTTTATGCGTAAAACTTGCCGAAGGAAGAATATAAGAAACAAATATTGTTTCATAGAGGTTGCACCGTTAGATGTATTAGACATCTGTGTTTGACATAGATCTAAATGCCCGTAAGCTTTGTAGTTTTGGACGTCCATCAATGGCATGGATTGGTGTGGCGAAGTAGCCACGCGTTTGATCGTTTTACTCTAAGGGTTGTTCGTATTCCTTATGGAAATGAGGTGTTGATAATCCGAGGTGATAATTGCGACAGCGGAAGTAAGTTGAATATCATATCGTGCACGAAGACCTAAAAGTATATCGAGAAAGGATGTTAAGTTTATCTGGCACAAGTTACGTCTAAGAAAGCTGAGGATAAGTCAGAGGAGATGCGACTTGAGGACGTACCGATCGTACGGGAATTTCTGGAAGTCTTTTTAGAAGATATGCCTGGATTACCGCCTGCTCGACAAGTTGAATTTCAAATCGACTTAGTCCCTGGTGCTGCACCTGTAGCATGAGCACCGTATCGATTAGCACCAGTCGAAATGCAAGAGTTGTCTACTCAGTTGCAAGAACTTTCTGACAGAGGATTTATAAGGCCAAGTTCCTCACATTGGGGAGTACCAGTTTTGTTTGTCAAGAAGAAAGATAGTTCTTTTCGGATGTGTATCGACTATCGTGAACTGAACAAGCTTACTGTGAAGAACCGATACCCACTTCCGAGGATCGACGATTTATTTGATCAATTGCAAGGATCAAGAGTCTACTCTAAGAACGACCTGAGATCTGGTTATCATCAACTCAGAGTTCGTGAGGAAGACATTTCAAAGACAGCATTTAGGACCCGTTATGGTCACTACGAGTTCCAAGTAATGTCGTTTGGTTTGACTAACGCACCGACAGTTTTCATGGACTTGATGAATAGGGTGTGCAAACCATATCTGGATAGATTTGTGATTGTATTCATCGATGATATTTTGATCTACTCCAAAAGCAGAAAGGAGCATGAAAGACATCTTAAGTTGATCTTAAATTTATTGAAGAAGGAAGAATTGTACGCCAAGTTCTCAAAGTGTGAGTTTTGGTTGTCGAAGGTACAATTTCTTGGTCACGTGATTGATAGTGAAGGCATTCACGTTGATCCCGCGAAGATTGAGGCAATCAAGGATTGGGCGTCGCCCAAGACACCCACCGAGATTCGTCAATTTCTAGGTTTGGCCAGTTACTACCGACGATTTATCGAAGGCTTTTCAAAAATCGCTAGACCTATGACGAAACTGACTTAGAAGAGCGTGAAGTTTGAATGGGGAGAAAAGGCAGAAGCTGCATTCCAGTTGTTGAAGCAAAAGTTATGTAGTGCGCCAATTTTGGCTTTACCAGAGGGAAGTGAGAACTTCGTGGTATATTGCGATGCTTCGCATAAAGGGTTGGGCGCGGTTTTGATGCAGAGAGAGAAGGTCATAGCTTACGCATCCCGCCAACTCAAGGTTCACGAGAAGAACTATACCACACACGACCTAGAGCTTGGTGCAGTAGTGTTTGCCCTGAAAATGTGGAGACATTATCTGTACGGTACCAAGTGCGTTGTGTTCACTGATCATAAGAGTTTGCAACACATTCTCGACCAGAAGGAGCTGAATATGAGGCAAAGACGTTGGTTAGAATTGTTGAGCGACTACGACTGTGAGATTCGATATCATCCAGGAAAGGCGAACGTGGTGGCTGATGCCCTGAGTCGAAAGGAAAGAAGCAAGCCGCTACGAGTTCGAGCCTTGGTTATGACTATAGGGTTAAACCTTCCTAAGCAGATTTTGAGTGCTCAATCGGAAGCCAGAAAGGAAGAGAACTTCATCAACGAAGATTTGCGTGGCATGATTAACAAGTTAGAACCTCGCGCTGACGGAACGTTATGCTTAAACAATCGAAGTTGGATTCCGTGTCTTGGTGATTTGAGGGCCTTGATTATGCATGAGTCGCATAAGTCGAAGTATTCCATCCACCCTAGATCGGATAAGATGTATTAGGACTTGAAGAAGTTATATTGGTGGCCTAACATGAAAGCAGAGACTGCCACTTATGTCAGTAAGTGTTTAACATGTGCAAAGGTTAAGATAGAATATCAGAAACCATCTGGTTTGTTGGTTCAACCAGAGATCCCACAATGGAAATGGGAGAACATAACAATGGACTTTGTGACTAAACTGCCGAGGATAGCGACTGGGCAAGACACGATTTGGGTAATCGTTGATCGTCTCACTAAATCTGCTCATTTCTTGCCTATAAGAGAAGATGACACATTAGAAAAATTGACGAGACAATACTTGAAGGAAGTAGTCTCAAAGCATGGAGTGCCGGTTTCGATCATCTCTGATTGTGATGGAAAATTTACTTCACATTTTTGGAAGTCTCTACATAAAGCATTAGGTACTCGATTAGAAATAAGTACAGCCTACCATCCAAAGACCGATGGTCAGAGTGAGAGAACCATTCAAACGTTAGAGGATATGTTACGTGCATGTGTACTCGACTTTAGAAAAGGTTAGGATAAACACTTACCGTTGGTAGAATTTTTGTATAACAACAGTTACCATACTAGCATTAAGGCTGCTCCATTCGAGGCGTTGTATGGGCACAACTGTCGATCACCCATCTGCTGGGATGAAGTTGGGGACAGTCAACTCATTGGCCCAGAGATCATCCACAAGACAACCGAGAGAATAGTTCAAATCAAGAGCCATATCCAAGCCGCCCGTGATCGTCAAAAGAGCTATGCCGATGTAAGACGAAAACCTCTTGAGTTTCAAGTAGGAGATAAGGTCATGCTGAAACTATCTCCTTGGAAAGGACTGATACATTTTGGCAAACGGGGAAAGCTGAACCCTCGTTACATTGGACCTTTTAAGATCATTACCAAAGTAGGAACCGTTGCCTATCGTCTAGAACTTCCAGAGAAGTTAAGTAGAGTTCATAGTACGTTTCACGTCTCGAAATTAAAGAAATGCATGGCTGATGAACCGCTTGCTATACCGTTGGATGAAATCCAAGTGGACGACAAATTAAACTTCATTGAAGAACCTATCGAGATTATGGACCGTGAGGTCAAGCGTCTGAAGCAGAGTCATATTCCAATTGTCAAAGTGCGCTGGAACTCTAGGAGAGGTGCTGAGTTCACCTGGAAGCTTGAAGACCAACTGCAAAAGAAATACCCACACCTTTTCACACACTCTGCACCTGCTGTAGAGGTTGCGTCCTAAGCTTTGAGGACAAAGCTTCTTTAACGGGGAAAGAATGTGACAACCCGAGAATTTCCGTTCAGTAAATTAGCCGTTTCCGTGTAGTAATTTGAATTTTTAAATGTTTCGTTTAGCTTTACCGTTTAACCGGGAAGTTGTTTCGTTATTATCTGAGAATCGTCTCCGGGAGCGAACCGGGACACCAAACGTTGTAGTATTTTGGCAATAGCCACGTTTTTATGTTTTAAGGCAATGTTTAAAATTTCATAATTTTTCGTGATGCCGTTACTTGTTTCGTTATTTACGTGTTACGTGTTTTGATTTATCTATACTTTGTTGTGCATGCATGCTTGGTAAATTAATTCTTCAACTAGCACTAGTTCCCTAGAAACTTGGAGACCATTTTGGTCCCCCCTTGCCTTGTTATACCGTCGAACAAACACCCCTTTGCACTCTCTTGGATGCCAAAATTTTGAATAATATTCCTAGACAAGCTTGCATGGTTTATGGAAATAGGACTAGTACTAGCAACCTTGTGATAGGAGGATCATTTTGGTCCCCTATTCCTTGTCCCCCCTCCTAACCGTCGCATATGTATGTATATGTGTGAGTGTGTGTGTGTAAACTTTGTATACATATCCAAGTTACTTCTCATTTCATTCTCATTCATTTCATTCACACACAAAATTCATTTTCTCTTTGTCTCTCTCTCTAAAACCCACGAACCATCATAAACCCTTACAAAATCCATACATTTTCAATCTTTGACCAACCATTTGAAGATATATTGTTCGAGTTGATTGTTATTTCATCCGGGTATTTTATAAAACAACGTTTGGGTTGTTCTTAGTTTCTAATCATCTTTCGTCGTGTTTCTTTGTAAGTCATCTCTACTTTTTCATAAATAAGTTGTACTTTTGCATTCGTATGATCATTCCGAACAAGGTGTACAAAGCGGATCGTTGTGAAAATCATTATCTATTTTTCTATAAAACTACAAGTCTCTAAGTTTAATCTTTTTGGAAGAACATAAAAAGTAGTTGTACTTTTGTGCATAAAAGTTCGTTGTGACTATTTATATATATATATTGTTATCACTACGGCTATATCGTTTATTTAAGATTTATCGTATATTAAGTTTAAATATTGTTGGCGAAGAGATTAAGTTAGATGTTGGATTTGTTGGAAGCGTAAATTGAATGTCGAAAAGGTTTAGGTTTATAAGTTGTATCTGGTGTAGAAGCTTTCATTTTGGGGGAAAAATTTGAATTTCAAATTTTAAGTTTTTAATAAAACTTTTTATTTTAATTAGAAAATATTTTGTAAAAGTATTTTTGAAAAATACTTTGAGAAAGTAAAAGTGAGGAATTAAAGAGAAAAATATTTTTTTGAATCACAATTCAAAGCTAATTTTTTGTTTGTCATACCTTATGTGATCACTAATATTAGAAATGGAATTTTACATTTAATAATTTAGTAACGTTTATTTTATTTTAAACGTTTTTTTCACATTTTTTTTGTCATTATAAAAACGATGAGAGTTGAAAAATAAAAATAACGTTTTTAGTTTTAAAGACATTAATTTGTAATAACATATCATCCCCTTTTTTGATGATGACAAAAAAACTCATTTTAAAAAGGTAAAGTAAAATTAAAGATGTCAAAATTAAAATGTAGTTATGTTCCATTTCTTTCTCCTATTCTTTCTCCCCATCTCTTTCTCTCCTCCCCACTTCACTCCCCATTTATCTTTCTCTCTTTCTTCTTCTTCTTTCTTTCTCCCCCCTTTTTGTCGAATTCAAAAAGAAAATGATCGTCGAGATGTTGAAGGAAGACAGCAAATCGACGATACAAGACTACAGACTCTATTCCCGACCCCCTTAATGTGTATGCTCCCCTTTGTTCAAAAGCAAACCAAGGGATCGATCAATATATTATAACAAAAATTAAATTGTTTTAGCTAAAAAACAAAGTTAGAAGATCCAAAGATGCACGGCAAGACAAATATCTAACCAAAGTTAACCACAAACTCTATATAAATTATATCAAAAGAAGAGTTTCATTGATAAATTTCCCACCAACAAGAAACTCATACATACGCTCAATAGCACAACATCATTCATTCAATTATTACATTCAATCATGTCATAATAAAGCAAGCAAGCCACTCTAACTACTGACCAACAACACCGACGAAAACCATCCACCACATACCACCGTCCGTACCTATCAACTGAATCATGCTTCCATAGATCAAAGTAAAATTTCGACTTTTTTAAAGCAAGAAAGTTTTTGGGTTTGGGGTTTCACCCACACAACGTTTTTATGAAAATTATAGATATACTTTAAAAATAAGGTGGAGGGTGGAAAAGTGTGGTGATTAATAACGGTATAAGAAAGAAGATATTCGTCAAGATGAGCAAAACATGGATAATTCATCTCAATCTCATCTTAGGGTGAAGAAAAGGTTTCGGTTGTGAGAACAACAAATAAATGCAAGTATGACCCACCCAATGAAAGTCCATAATAGTTAGATAGAAAAAAGAGGAATACCCATGATAGCAGTGTTGAGGTTATGGTTGAGATGGTGGTGATGGAGTGTCATGAAATGTGATCCAAGAGGAGTGAGTGACAAGGGGGACAAAGAAAAGATTGTGATATGCCCAAAAGGAAGGATGACTTTGAAATGGTGATGAGGAATTAGAAGGTACTAGGAGAACAGAAAAGACCAAAATGTTCGTCAAAGCAAGGGGGTTTCAAAGTTGAAGAGGAGAAGTAGGTTTATTAATGTGAAATGGTGTGAAAAATTTTAAAAAGTTTTGAGTAAAAGAAGAAGAATGTGTTTTCTTTGACAAATGTCAACCTTGAATCGACAAAAGATGGAAGTGGAAATATAAAAATATAATATATTAATATATATATAAATAAAAGAAATATTTAAGTGTAGGAATTATAAGATTAATTAATATATAAATATAAAATTAAAGTTAATTAATTTAAATAATTTATATATATTATATAATAATAAAAGAATAAAATGCATTAGGCCAACAACATTTGTGCTGTCGTAGATCGCAGCGTGCATTCGTAATAATACTTTCCCTGCCGTCAAGAGGAGCACCAAACCAACTCACCCATCACACCTGAATCCCCCCCCCACTCACACATGACACTTAACTTCATACATTAATCTAAAACAAAATATCTAGGCCTGGACAACGCAGCGGCCGTCCAAGAAGTCCAACCATGGAACGCCCACTCGTTTCAGCCTAAGGAGCACTCCTGCGCCAACCAGCAAACCGGAGGCCGTCCCAGGAAATTCCGCCGACCGGCCCGTGGGATAATGTCCGCAAACGCACCACCCGGAGAAAATTCCCCCTGCCCGCCCAACACGGAAGTGGATGGACGGAGTAGGTAGGAGTAGCTTGTAGGCTAGATGAGATAAGTGGTCCAACTGCATAGAAACTTCAGAAGGACATAGTATAAAATCCTCCGTGACCTAATCTGATGTGGCGGTCCCATCTTATTTGTGGACCCATAAATATTAGGGGCCGCCCCGATATTTTAGGGCAATTTTCTGGAAGTAGAAAACTTTTTTAGAATTTTCCTGATAATTTTTTTTTCTAAATTTCCTTTTTGAGTCAATTCTATTTCATCGTTTTCTGGAGACAGGAAATTTTTCAAGTTTTTCATGATTTTTTGTAAAGCATGTACAGAAACATTTCCCTATTTTTGCAGTTAATTCTATTTCATCATGAATCATCTATTTCATAACAATTAAGGGTATAAGACTAAGCATCCTAAATTCAATCAAGAAATCATATATATAGGCAAATTGACAAGTTCATAAGCATGCATGATATTTTAAACATAACCAAAATGTATCAAGGTGCATGCAAGCATAGGTTTAGGATGATAAAATCGAATGATCATCCAAGGCAAGTAATGTTGCCCTTACTTCGTTCTAAGTTACTAATAAGTAGAATAAGTTTAAATACCCAAGCATAATAGATTAGAAAATAATATAGGTAATAATGTCATAAAGTGATTTGCCTCATGGCTAACTTCTTCATGTTCCTCCACAACTTTCAGAGACTTTTTCTGATTGACATTACTCCACCACGATGCTCATCTCAAATTTGGACTTGACGGTTGATGATTTCAGTTTGAAGGGTGTAAAGTGGTTCCAAGTCGGGGTCAATGTTAGGTGGGTTTTGAAAAACTTGAGGAAAACTAAATTGACATAACGAATGAGGGAAGGAGAACTTGCACGCGAGGTCCCTTCATCATTTCCATCATCATCGTCATCATTAAGATGAGATAAGGATGGTTGATCGAAGGTGGAGGAGGAAGTATAATGACGACCTATTCTCGTGCCACGATCCTTTCTAGTCTTTCGCTCTAGTTGAGCGGCAAGAGGATTCATGACACGATCGTACAAGACATAAGACTCATTGTACAACTCGGGATATTCATTCATGATGAATTTAATCAAACGGATTAATAGCATACCATAGGGTAGAATTAACCTAGCTTGCTTAGTGACCCACTCCATTCATTTTGCCATGTAATAGGCGAGATTGAATTTTTCAGAGTGTACAATACAATAAAGCAAAAAACAAAGACACGCGGGAACATGATCCCGATTACACCCCCAGACAGAAGACATTTTCCTGAATAATTTTTTCTAAAGGTTTCAAAGTTGACACGATTTCACGAGTGAGAATTTGATATTCAAGAACATCAATTTCTTCCTCATGACGGATGCGACGGACTTGACCTTCTCGATCAATTCTAATAGATGAAATGATGACATCAATAGAAGGAGGGTTGGTGTGATATGGACCATCCGAAGGGATACCATATGCCAACTCATCAACTCTCCATCTATCGGTAAAGATACACGCTCCTTCACAAGGGATGTTAAGAATTTGAGCAAAATCTTCAAGAGAGTAGGAAAAGAGTTGACTTTGAATCACAAATTCGACAAACATTTGACCTTTGTCAGAATAATTTATTTGATATTGACTATAGAATTCAAGTATGAAACGAGGATAGATTTGTTCGTTGATTTCAAGGAGACATTCGAACTCCACAAAATGAAATAAAGACCGAACATAGTTTAGATCCGCAAAATTGTCAAAAACCACCCGACCCTCATGAATATAACGTTCTTCAAGGTTTCTTAGTTTTTCTTTTTTATTTGAGAACGGAATTCATGTGAAAGTTTAGGGATATAGTGTTTTGTATTTTTGTAATCTTCAGAAGATTTGCGAGGCATGAATTTTCCCCCTAGAAGAAAATGAAATCACATAATATTACTTTTTCAACTTTGTAATATGTCATAGGAGCAATGTTTTCTAGTATGTGCCCTAAATGTGACACAAATGTGGAGATAACGATTAACTCGACCTAAATAAAAAATTCCTAAGAGGTTAACCTTACCTCCATAATTTGATTTTGCTCATATACCAAACCACGACAAAAAATACATATTATAATTAAGTATCCACATCCTCTCCCCCGTTCATCTCTCTCAAATTTTATTCATGAATCAATAGCATAGTGATTGAAAAATGTTTTTTTTTTTTATTTTATTTGGAGATGGATTAACAATGCTAACAACAATTTTATTATGTTCATAAGTGATTTGAAAATAAAATTAGGGTTTTGGTTCGAAATTAATTTTTTCAACAAATTCACTAATGAAATGCAAATCTTATATCCTATGGGAAGCTCTTTAAAAAAAGTTATAACATTGTATCCTAGTACTCTTAATTGTACAAAATTGAAAGAAAAATCAAAAATCCCCAATTTCAATTTTTTGGTTTTTGGGTTTCATCAAGAACCCTCAGACGTCAAATTGAAAGAAAATAGATGAAATGAACATACAAATGATGATCTTTGTGATATTAGTATGAATTATTAGTGTTGATTTTGATCATCAATTTAATGTTTAGATGGCTGTAAAATTTTTTTAGTTTTGGTGGGTTTTGAGTCGTGGTTCGTCAATGCAAAGCAAGTAAGTGTTTCCCAATTTTGTGATGACTTGCTAGGTGGCGGTGTTTCCCCCTATATTTTACCACCGCGGTCCAAATATATTGGGTGGCCGCCTATATGGGGGCCGCCACTGAGCCAAGGGATTTTTGGACATGGTTTTAGAACGAAAATTTTAACGAAGAGAAGTGACCATTTTTAATTTCCTTTCGCGAAGTAAATATGCTTAAAGTACTTCGGATGAAGTTATTTAAGTTGTCACGACACGGAATGGAAACACGGACTAGAATTGAGACAAGAAGAAAGAGAAGCGAACTAAGAATGATTTATGAAATGTGTTTCCATAATTTCCCTAAAACCATAGACGTAATCGTTAAAACGAATTCATGTTTAAAGGGTTTAAGTAAGAATGTCGCGATGTGATCGACTTGGAACGGCCAAAACTCAACATTTTTTATCGATTGAATATGTCCTTTTCCTGGACATTATCAGAAGAAAGTGGTGACGTAGATTCGATGTGAGTTTGGTACATAAGAATGTTGCATCGGGTTTTTGTGTTAATTCAAAACAATAATCGCTCAATCGCGCCTTTGTTGTCCCCACATGATGGAAAAAAACGTGCGAAGAGAATCGTACGTCGTACTCGATGAGAGCTATGTTTCATCCGACAGATGCTTTTGACAATGTGTAGAGCATGCAAGAATTGCTTATTCCTTTCTTTTTTTCTATTTTTCCGGCGCTTACCGTATTCGGACTTCGGTGAGAGGAATATATGCAAGAGAGTGGTTTGTTTCTTTTCCTTCTTCTTCTTCTTTCTCTTCAGAACCAAGGATGTCAAACAACATCCTAGACCTAAACAGCCATCCTACGAACGTACAATATACCTACAGCTAGAGTTCGCTCTCTTTTTTGTCTTTCTTTCGGGGGGTCCAACACACAGTAAACACCAATCTCTCCCCCCTTCTCCTAATCACCCAATCTCTTCCCTAATCTCCTCCCGCATGATCAGAGTCGGCATATACTAACTAATACGGGTTTCTTATACAAAACTTATAACTTCTAATTACTAAACTAACAACTACGGTTTCTATGTCATATGCGGGCTCCCCTAGATACCATAATCCTAATGCTTAGGTAGGTGCCGCTTTAATGTACACAAAGATAACGCTATTAAAAAAACGCTATAATTTAAAAAGATAACAAATTAACAAAATAAACAAAAACCGCTTAACTAAAACAAACACCGCTTTCAAAGAAAGGTTGAGTACGTATTTGGAGCCCATTTTGGAAGCCGAGCACAAAGCAAACACAAACAATGATAGCGGGGGGGGTACCGGGGATGATAAAACGCCGGGGGGCGGTGCCTACTTTCTATTAGAGTATAAATAAACCCTAAAACTAACCTATCATTGGCCTTTCGAAACTTGGTACTATATAACATAACCCCTACTTTCTTACTACCTATCATGCCTCGATACTTGGTATTATCTACCGACTCACACTCTTCATCTTTCGTGAGTTTAGTATCGGAGGACATGGGGGTTTTCATTGGTTTAGAATAATCTAGACCAAATTTCTAAAGCATTTCTTTAATATACTTAGATTGATTAAAGAATATACCATCTTCCATTTTTTTAATTTGTAATCCAAGTAAGAAGTTAAGTTCACCTGTAACACCCCCAAAAATGTGTCGCAGCGGAAATGTGTCCTGGGGCGTTACTTCATAATACAACAGCACAAGATATAAGAGAACGACCTCTAAATGTGTCGTTTGAAAAGTAATCTCGTTGATTTCCTTGAAATTGATATAACATTGGTCCCATCATTGCATCACCATAAAAAGCTTGAAAGCAATACAACGAGATTTAATCATTTGTATGTAAGTAGAAATCCATGATTGAAATCTTGTCAGTTTAGACTCCAATGCACATCAAATAGGCCAAGCATCTAATTCACCTGAGAAAAACATGCTTAAAAAGGTCAATAATTCTAAAGCATGCATGACCATTTAAATCCCCAAATAGTCACCAAACGTATGAATATATGTTCAAATCTAAGATTTGTAATGTGTTCCCTCCAAGAACACCCGGACATTTATGAAAATAATATGTATAATATAGGACCGCAAGACTTTTCCCGTGATAATGCAACACATGCAGACATCACAAAATCCGATTACTGTTGCTCTAAATTCATGACACTAAAGCTAGACTTATATTACTGCTATAAAAATTTCGCAGTTCTACCCATAACATCTATGCTACATAAATTTCGCAGTTCTGTCCATACTGATGTTGTAACCCGCAACATCCCAAAACCGACCTGTTATAACGTTCGTTCCCGGTGTTAGCTAGTCACCCGAACGGGGATTGTCAATCCCAAATAGATCTATTTTACAACACTCGCGCTTCCAAACCAGGAATTAACAGTTCATGATAAGTGGGCTCAGATAGGTTATTGCTACTTAGGCAAACACGTAATCATTAAAACAACCACTTGCGCCCAATTTATAAAACTAAGCCATGTTTCCCATCCCAAAAACTTGTAAATCAGTTAAAATGTAAAACGTAGGGGCTTTGGAATAATAAACCCTATCACATCAAGTGCAGTTTAACTCACATCAAGTGAGTTAATTAACAGTTCATGCAACTTATGCTAATCCATAATCATTAGAATGAAATCAAAGTTGTAGTATCCACAAGTGAAAAACTTGTGATGTATCTCATCGCGAGATATGTAAATGAGTATGCAACCAATTTGTAATCAACCATGTAAACGCATTTGCAAACAAGCATGTTCTCACCCCAAAAATATATGTAAAACATGGGGCTATAAACTCACATTGATGATGAAGAAAGTTCTGCCAGAAATGCACATATTAAGCACAGCACAAACGGAAACCAAAATGGCTCGACCAAGAAGTTGCAGCTTAACTTAACTGCTAAGTCCCACTAGCCTAGGATAATGAATTTGGGTTTCCCGGTGGGTAGTCACATCAACGCGACACGTTGATAAGGATTTAGATTCCAAGTTGTAATAGTTTGGTGGTTGATTAAATAAAATAAATCGAAAAGTAAAAATAAAGCATGTAATATATTCCGTATATATATTACATATGAAAAATAAATAAGTATATAATTCATACCGTGAATTGTATAATAAAGGAAACCAATTAAATAAATAATCGCGAACTGTGAGAATAATTGAAACAAAACATTTCGACACGTTTTCAAAAATCACCACTTTAATTAATAAAGAGTTACAGCATAAATGTAAACACACGTTTTAAAGTTACAAATTATGTTTAACGATGCTTGTAATGTTTTTACAAAAGTTATGATTTTACC
>BQNB010069830.1:0-33348 GCA_026074375.1 Tanacetum coccineum
TGTTTGATGTCCGTTTACATTGAACGTTGATTTTCAGTTTACGCGATTTAACTATAAGTTAATAATTAAAAGCGAACGCATAAAACTCTAAAAATAAATAATGGAATTTATTAAAGTTGTAAATAACCTTAAATTAAGAGATGTTACACAGTGAAGACATCTAGGGTAGGAGTAGCTTAATTTAGTTTAGTAGCTTATTTTTAGCTTATTATTGTTTTCTCAATGTAATTTCCTTTTAAGCAGTGTAATCTCTTTTGAATTTAATAAAATTATGTTTTCCTTTAAATTGTTCCTTAAATTTTGTTTTATTATCAAGCAATCATGGTTTTAATGTGTTAGATATAAGCTCAATAAGCTCACTTAAGCTCCTTACCTTCTAATCTATTGCTTATTCAGCTAAGCCTTCTAAAACTTAGCTGAATAAGCCAAAATTACTCTTAAATTACCATAAATTGTTAAATAAGCCATATGGAAGATAAGTTAGATTTGGATGGACTTATAGGCTTATTATTAGCTTATTTTATAAGCTAGCTTGTTGATAAGCTCATTTGAGCATTTAAATCCCTGTTTGGTGCAAGGGATCAAGGTACACATCTCTTCTTCTCTATTTCAACTTATTGTCTTATTAGCTTATTAGCCTGCTTATTCATGGTTATTTGTTCTTATTAAGTTTTGCATTAGGTTAATTAGTTATGTTTCTAGTATAGATTAGCTTGTTTTATGGTTATTATGAATCTGCCATTTTTAGTCTAAATAGCTTAGTAGTTGAGCTTATTGCTTAGTGCTTATTCCCTTTAGATTTTAGCTTATTTGTCTTAGATATGCATGGTTCTTAATCTGATTTTAAAAGTCATAGCTTATTCGGGTCTAATTTAGTTAAAAATGTATTTTCAAAATTTAAGGGGGTGATTGGGATAAGCAGCTGATGCAGGATAACAAGCTTGTGCAGGCTATGTTAGTTAGCAAAATGGATTTCATAAGCTCAAAATTAGTCTGTAAAATAGTTTTCATAAGCTTTGATTGAGTTTTGTTTAGTTTCCAAACTATTTTATCAATATATTAAGTCTGTTAGTTTAAAAGTGGTTCTAATCTGCACATTTGCTGAATTAGTTAAATGAATGCTAAAGTGTGGTTATTATGAGTCTAATTTGAGTCTATGCACATCAGTTTTGAGTCTCTTTGTTAGGTAAAGCCTTTTTGAATCCTTTTGGTTAAAAAGGTCAAGTAGGTTAAAATTTGGTCTAAAAATCTAATATTGCAGATTTAATAGTGGTTAGAGCCTAGCTTAATGGTGATAACTTTTGATTTAAATAAGCTTATATTAGTCTAAAGTTCATCAGTTTTGAATTTTAAGCTGTCAAAATCACTTTTTAGTCCTTAAATTAGTCTGTAAGTTTTCCTTCATTTCATAAAAACCAAAAAGTTCATAGTAGTCGGTCATTTTTTTATCCTTGGTCTAGCTTATTTTTATGTTTAACCAAACTTAATTTTTGTTTGAATTAGCTTATTAAGTCAAGTAGTTGATCTGTTTTAAGTTTTTAAACTTTTTCTTGGCTTAATCTGTCTTATTTTAAGCTGCAGGTTTTAATAAGAAAATCAAAAAGCTAAAAATAGTCTTAGTCTGTTAAGTTTTTAAATCCTTTTTTAGCTTATTTTTAGGTCAAATTTCCTAAAAGTTGTTTTTATATGTTATTTGGAAGTCAAACTTCATCTGTTGTTAGTTTTGAGCTATTTTCATATGCTAAATTTGTCTTAAATGTAATCTCAAGTCTAATAAGCTTTTAGCTTTTAAGAGTTATAAAGCTTATTCTTTTAGTTCTAATCTCTGTCATTTTAGCTTATTAGGTCTAGGTAGATGTTATTTCAGCTTATTAGTTTTTTCTTCATTGCTTATTTTGTCCTAAAAGTTCAAACAGTGTTAGCCTATTTCATAAAAGTTTTAAAAGCTTATTCTGTCATCTTTGAAGTGCTTAATTTGTACTTATAATTAAGTTTTCAGAAAAAGTTTTAGTTATAGAATGAGCTTATTTTCACTAGTTCTTTTAGCTTGTGCAAAAAGTTTACAAAAATAAAAATATTTTCAAAAAGGAAGCCATGGGGGAGACCCATGACCTCCCCCTTTGAACACCAACGCCTCACAACACACACTCTAAACCAATAGCGCCCTTGGGTTTTTTCTGTCATAGCTTCAAGTTTAATTCCTTTTATCCTTTGTTTTTTTAGCTTATTAGGGAATTTAGCTTATTTAACAGCTTATATTTAGGGCTTATTTCGAGTGTATATTTTTCTTAGGATCAGCATTGTTCAAAGTACTTTTAGTTAATTTTTCAGATTTTTATAAAGTAGTTTAATATTTTTTATAATATTTTTAGATTAAAATCATTTTTAATTCATAATAAATAAAATAAAAATCAAAAAAATATAATTCTTTTTCTGAAAATTTTCTTTTGTCATTTAGGATTTATAAAAATTAAATTTGCATTCGTAGGGATTAAATTTGTCATAGTTGCTTAAATGTCGCGTTTTATTAATTCCCGTTTACGTTTTCGTGCTTTATTTCTTAAGTGCTTTAAATGCTTTTATTGTTAACTTGTTTTTACATGTTTTATTCGTTTTCATTAGTAGAATTAGAAATCAAAATCAAAATCTTTGAAACCATTCAAATCACGCGATCACGAACCTAACCGATTCTCAATTCACGCTTCATCGAGGGAAAACGACCCGGGAAGATTTTGGATTTTACTTTGGATTAAAGTAATTTTCTAGAATCCTCGCGGAATACTTATTACTATACTATAATTGTTTACATCCTTATATACTTATATTATATATAGTATGTTTGGGCGTATCAATTTTTGGAGCCGCTGCAGGGGAAGCCGTGTTACGATTTTCGTGTTCCGTTCGAAGATTAGTGTTTTGAAGACCCTTCTTCGTGAAGTTATCACTTTCAATTGTGAATATTTTCTTTTTATTATAAACATATAAAAATACAAAAATATTTTTACACTTCTATTTTCTTTTATTTTAATATTAAAAATTACCGTTTGTTAATCGTTGTTACGGCTCACCTTTAGATTACGTGCTATAAGGAAAGTTTAAGGCAGGTTTGATCCTAAGAACATCACCCAAAAGGAGAAGGGTTATTCTAAATAGCGCCTCGAGCTTACCAGCTCTTCCGCTTTCTTGTACGTATTTTTAGAGAGCTACCGTGCACGTTTACACCTTTAAGGATACCTAGAAATACACATTTTACCGCCTTTGGCTAGAGTGCTTACCTTGTTTTACGTGTTGAATATGTGAAACAACCAAAAACTATCTAACATCCATAACATCACATAGATGTCTTCGGACCGCATATCCTTTGGTGTCCTCTCCTAATCATTGTTGATTGTGTCTATGATAAGATACTGAGATGGTACATGTCAACTTTTGCACAGAAGGTTCTTTGGGCAATCCATATTCATATTAATAAGCAAAGTACATTATCGATGAGAGTTTTATTCATAGTTTTGCTACCCCCATTCTGTATGTGGCGTATTGATAACTGTCAGTTGTATAGCAATCACTCTCTCAGTGCATAGCTCGCTCAAGCTCCTGTTATAAATTGCAAGACATTATTACCTTAGATTCTTAACCGTCTCCCAGTTCACGATGCTCTATATACTGCTTCCACTCTTTTGAAACTTTTTAAATGACTTCGTGTTTTTAACTTTTTTTAACCAGAGAATAACCACACCTTCATTGAATAATCACTCCAAAATTAGATTTCAAAAGTACCTTTTACCTCTTAATGATTCCATTGGAGACGAACCTCATAAGTCTGAATGAACATAGTCTATCACTTAGTGAGTATTGTACCTTCCTACACCAAAACTGACTCGATGTGACTTTCTCAGAACATGGTTGTCATAAACATCAAGCTTCCCTAAACTCTTCTTGCCAAACAGCTCCTGCTTTTCCAGCACCTGTATTCCCACCTCGCTTGTGACAACCATGACTTGAGCAGGTTAGTCAAACTATTAGTGTTTACTTATGTATATGTTGCGATGAATAAGTTATGTGTTATATGTGTTTATATGTGTTTATGTGTGTTTGGTGTGGGATATGTGAGATTTGATAATCAATCCATTGAGCTGTGATCGTCTCTTTGGGATTGATTTGTGGTTGGATTTTGTCGGTTCATTTTGTTTACTTTTAGTGACAAGAAATGATTTTGGCTGATTGAAGCGGATTTCGCGTTTATTGTGTAAGTAATTATACGTTTATGTATTTTTTTTGTTAGTATATTAGGATATGATTAGGTTATCAGTAGTTAGAATATGAAAGAAATGAAATTTTCTATTTTTGAAAAGTTAGGGTTAATAAAAATGAAAAGTTATTTATTTTAAAAGTCTAGTAAATTTGCGTTTTGCGCAAAAGGTGCTTATGGCAAATAAGCTTAGGTTTTTGTAGAAAATTAATTTAATGTTAATAATTAAGTAATTAATTAATAAATAAATAAATAAATAAAGGAAAAGATGCCATTCGGCTGGATAAGGGAAAGAAAAGAAAAAAATAAGTTTTAAAAGGAAACAAACTACTAATCTAATTTTATCTATAATTAATTTGGGTCCTATTTATAAAAAAAATAAAATATCAAACTCCTCCCCTTCTTGTAGAAACGGTCGAACATGAGAGAAAAGAAATAGAGGAAGGAAAAAATTACGGGTTTTTTGCTTTTGTGATGAAATCAAGTGATTAAAGTTTAGTTTTTTAATTAACTACTTGTTAAGTTAATTAATCTTTAATCAAGCTAAATATTTAATTTGGTGGATAATTAGGGTTCATTAAGATAAGTAATTAATGATATAATAATCACTTTATAATGATTAAGGTTTAATTATAAGCTTATGGATGTAATTGGTTAAACTTAATTCGCGTTAGAATTTGATTTGGATTGAGGCAGAATTAGGGCTGTGTTGTTCGGCCATTATCTCAATGATGGTAATAGCTTTTGTCAAGTTTTTGGTGTCTATAACGTAGCTTAGAGAGTCTAGTTTTCAGAACATCCGGCCTCGAAGGTTTTTAAGCTCGAGAAGTCAGTCAAACGTTGGTTGCAAGAAGTGTTATCAAAGCAGTAAATACGGGTCAGATTTAGGTCAGATTACGAGGTATAAAACCCCCACTTAAAATTCGAATTTAGATTGTAACTTCCTACACGAGTTTATTTTATTTGTCTATTAGAACCCCCAAAGGAAGAGCTTTGATTTGAGTATAAAGTGCTGGTTATTCATGTCACAAAACTTTTTATAGTGCAAACAGATCCGAATTGGACTTGTTTGAGTTTGATTTCTCTTTAGGGTGCTACTTGTGCATGTAAATGGCTCTTGGGAATCTGAAGGTAGGGTAATATACTCATAAATGAAACATAGGTGATTATTGGTATGAATTATGCAGAGGTCAGTTAAGTAGAGGTTTTGAGTACGTTAAAGTCACTTGTTAATATTCTACAGTTTTGACAAATTGTGACTCTAAGCTAGTGAAACTGTTAACGAAAGTGGTTAATGTTAGGTATTGGTGTCGGGGTGAACCTGGGGTTAATAGAGAACCTTAGAACGGTCCATCATTATGCTTGTTACATGTGCATTAAGCTTTTTGGCGTAGTAGCGTGTAAACACCAGTTATTTTGTTGTTTAGATTTGTGCTAGTGTTTTGTGAAGCTTTTTGTTGGAATCTTTTAGAATGCTATGCAAAGGGTGAGTTTCTTACCCCTTCTTTCTATAATTATTTTGGGGTGAGATTGATGATTGTATTGTTGTCGTGTTAAAATGTTTTTAAGTTGCTGTAGTTATGTGTATTGGATTGTGGGCACGGTTCCGTCTGTTCTATGTGTTGCGAATATGATTGTTTGGTATTGTGGATCCAATATGCAAAACGAGTGTGACGATGGTAAGAATGCTGTGTGTGGCTAATAGGAGGCCATGTAGCGCACCTATGTAGTTGATATGGATTGTGGGATCGTGGGCATGTTTCGTCCAGTTGAGTGTTGTTAAATTGTTGTACTGAATTGTTTTGGTAATTGCAGCAGCTAATTGAAAGTTTATTTTGGATATTGTTGTTTGTCGTAAACCTATGATTCTCGCTCAACTTTATGTTGACGTTTTAAACATCATTTTTAGGTGAGCTTAATGGTGCTAAGATAGAGCGAAGTGACTAGAAGAGATCGTAGGATCCTTAGAGTTTCTTTATGCTTTCTGTTTGAATAAATTCGTTTGCATGAATTGTTTGGATTACGTTTTGCATGTCATTTATTGACGAGTCATCTTTCTCATTAATAAAGAACCATTAGGTTTTGGTTATTGTTAGGACACTTTGTGTCTTTGCTTTACTTTAGTTTTCATTTTAGTATTCTCTATATAGACACAATGTGTTGTAATGATATCCATTCTTGTTTACGCCTTCGTGTGGTCCGCCTTGGAGCGGGTGTGTGACATCGCTGAATTCGTCAGTATTTTATGTAAAAACAAGCACAAGCAATGTCTTTTATTTCAGTAATGGCATTAAGCTCACTTGCTGCCATTCAAAGTGTATACACAAGTATCCCATTCGTTCAGGTTCAGTTAAACAACATTAGAACCCATTAATCTAACTGATTTTCCTGATTTCAATTTAACGGGATATCACTCTGTTTCAAATTCAAGGGATTATACCCTGACATCTTTGTGTTAGCACAAAACTTATCACATCTTTAGTTGTACCCTCAATGCCAGTACCTTTAATACTTGCACTCTTTGTTGTCACCTAATAGTACCCTACCCCTATCGCATTCTAGAAAATCAAGAAATAAATCTAACATGGGTGTCATGCGATATGAAACTCTTGAATCCATAGTCCAATCCAATAATGCTTTTGCACTCATCACCATCATCACCTCAGAACTGCAACAATCCAACAATTTGGGAACTTGCGTGTGGATATCTATCTAATGACGAAACAGCGCTTATGACCTTATGGCGATTATTACTTTTGTAGTTTAAGTTGCTCCTTAGATTGGCAATATAACTTGAGTCTTCCACATTGAGACTTCGATCTATTGACTGTTCCCCTTGATCGATGTGAATTGGAGATCAGTTCTTTCCCATCACTTATAACCCTTTACCACTTATCCCCCTCATAATTAGACCTTTCTTTGATTTCTTTTAATTTACTGTGGGCCCATCACGTCCTCCATTTTAAAGCTCCATGTCCATTTTAAAGCAAGGTATCCTTAAAGTGTTTGTATGATGCTGGTCAAGAATTGTGTAAGAATAAAGCAATATTTCATTTTTGAAATTGTACCTCAACATTTGCTAAATCAAGACATGATTTTGTTGAAATCATTCTATTATGCTTGGAATTTTTTCGTACAACTGGACACTGTAGAATTTATACAAAATTCTTCTTAAGGTACAAAACTTCTTGCAAGGAATTTGTCATGTACAACAGTCTTAAGCCTTGGTCTAAACCTGGATAGTGCAAAATAAAACGATATTCTAATCTAAACATTCTCTTTTGTTTTGATAAATGACAAAAACATGTAGCTTGTAACTTCATAACGTAATACTGTTAACAAGTTACTCGTCATATCTTTTGTCTCAACATACATCAACAAATCTCGACGTCTCGGAATCCTCGTATGTTACAACTCAGGTCCGTACAAGTATTGTTATGATTGTGCTTATGATCAAACTCTGCATTTAACCATTTGCAATCTACATGTATTTTATTTAATCAAGTAAATCTTTATTTTGACAAGAACTCAATTAGACATTTTTCATTTACAAATGTTTACTTACACTTTAATTATACAAGTTATTTTTTTACTTTAGGAATAAATAGAATAGAAACAATGATTTGTTTTTCATCATTGCATTATTAATCTAATTTGATAAAACTATCTCATGATTACATTAAGATCTACTCATGATGTTTGCAAATCTAAAACTTCAGATTGTTAATACTGTACGGACGTGCCCTTTGCATTTTGGCTTTGCGGTGGGGCACTTCTTGTAAAATAGCACCGGCGGAACCGGGCGTAAGTGGATTTTTTGCCAAATAAATAGCAAGCCAAGAATCTTCATCCATTTAATAATCTTTTCTCACACACTTTTCTCCTCTTGTATTTTTCCCTTTTATATAAATCAGTAGCCAACACCCTTTTAATACCATCATTTGCATATATGATCATATTGCTCCTAAACATTCTATTTTCGTTGTAAGCCATTCTTCTATGATGATCCACCACAAGCAAGCCTTAGGGATCTTGCCATTTCCTATCCACCACCAAGCATAACCATAATGAAGTTCCTACATAGATTAGAGATCTAATCATATTCATCCATTGGAAGGACTTACATCAATGGACAGACATTTTGATTAGTCATTCATCATCCTCTTAGATACATTGTCTGGATCATTTTGTTAATCACATCATTTTCTTTGCTATGTCATTTGATTTAGACAAGATGGTTTATGTGTCTTGTGCCATAATACAACAAGGTTTTGGTTATTTTTGGGCCATAAAACAAAGGTTAGTTTGCTTGCCAATGTGCCTCTAGTTTCAAAACAAATGGTTTTCAAGAAACGTGTACGATCCATGTATCCAATCTCATCGAAAAAACAGGATCTTATTATGAAAAGTATTATTATTTATAGACAGTCTATGTTTCTTGAATATCTATTGTTATTAACAAATCTTGGAATAATGTCTTAAATTTGTCATATAAAAACTTACCTTAAAGCCTACCAAGTTATTTATACCTTTTCGTTCGGGGTCAAAATATGAGTTAATTTTGAAAAAACAATAAGACCAGCCGGTTCTGATTCGACAAACAAGCCTGGTGACTTGTAGGAACTGCTCCAGATTAGCGGTTCTACAATACGCTTTTCGAAATTTTTGTCAACTTCAAATGCCCGTAAAATACAAACCGTAAATCCGTACGGTCTATTGCCATCTACCGTTTCGAAGATATAATTGAGTCAACTTTTCTAATAGACATTAGTTATGGAATGTATTATAGAGTTCAATGTTAAAATCTAATTTTCAAAAATACCTTAAAGTGATCCAAATTTTCAAATATTAGTATTACATATAAATCTCAATAATTTTGTCGGGCAACTATGGGTTGGTATCCTTTGAACATTTAACACTTTCCTCTCTTATTTAACATAAAGTATTTTGTTCATTAATCAAGCTGGTATAACATCGTCATACTCAAATTCTCAAGGCGAAAAGAATTTTGTCGTTATGATCGTTGCTTCTGTTTGCATTGCTTGTATATATTGATTGTATGCTCCTATTCTCTCATTGTATTTGCAGAGTGCTTATTTAGTGAATCATAAATGTAAACCGTGTCTTGTTATGATTTCCCCGCTTGTTTGTCAATTTTAAGATTTGCTATAAAGAAAATAATATAGTTTCTAAAGGAGTGTTTGGGTTAACTCATATCTTTGTCAAAAACGAATTTCTGTAAATGTTTTGTCATCTCATCATTAGTAATGTTTATGAATAATAATGTGTTGCATTGTGCTATTATGCATTACTTGTTTCATCTTTAATTTAGTATTCTCTATCACTCTTTGCTTCCATATATGTAGTATCCTTGTTATTTGAGATTGCCAATGATTACTTAGTTGTGTATTTTCGTCTTCATCGTTTTTGCACAATAAGGATTATGTAGTATCTCGTGCACCTTAAATAGGCTCATATATCTTTCCTTTGATATGCTTTTGTAAACTTCTCGCAATCATTCAATTCTTTGTACAAAATCTTGAGAATAACGACCAAGTATTGCTGATAGAATGTCTACTTGTTTTCCTTGTTTTATAATTGTGGTTCATTGTTTGCTTGTGTTTTATTCATAAGTTCTTGTTTTGCCAATGCTAGTTGCTCTTTTTGTTAGTACTATTACCATGTTTTCGACAAATGAAGATGCTTTGCATACTCATGTGTTGATTATATGTTCTTGTTTAATTATTTGCTTTGTCATTATCTCAGTAATTAGGTAACAATTTGATTAATTGAAAAATGCATAAACCGTAGAGAGGTTTTATTTCATTTTTTTTATTTGTGTTTCTAAATGTCAAGGAATAAACATGATTTACATGATGCTTGCATTAGAAGTAATTGTGTCTCTTATATGATGTCTTGTATGATCTCATTTTTTTTTCATGGTGATTTTTGATATGAATATGTCTAGGCTTGATAGTTCTTATTCCTTGTTGGCATTCCTTTATTCTATTCGTATGGCATTCTAGTTTATGCATGCTCAATCATAGTTTACATGATATTCTCATGTTTCTCCTTATATGTCAATGTTACATGATTTATTTGCTACTTGTGCACTCATATTATGTCAAAGCAATTTTTTTATATACTTGTAGAAGTTTAGGATCTTCTTTTTGAAACCTTATTGTTTTAATTAAGAACCAAAATCGACAAACAAGCGAATGAACAATACAACAAGGTTGATACTTATTTTTGACAAATGAACGAACTCAAATGCAATATGAGATCTCGTGCTTATTTGTTTCCTTCGTCGCAAATCTTTCGCATCATTGTTAGTGCAATTGTTTTTTTTCTAATCTAAATGATCTTCTTTCTTATGCTTGTGTTTGGTTGAACTATTTAGAACATGCTCTTCTATGAATGTTTCTTTTTCTTGTATCATTTATGTTTGAATTCTTAAATGCTTGTTTGTTGTCTAAATTGCTTATGCTTGATCTTTATGCTAATCATGCGTGTCGATGTCTATGTCTAGTATAGTGTAAAATCATATGTCCTAACCGTTGAATCTCTTCTATAAGACTAACTGTTTAAGCTAGTTTCAACTTTTTCCCACCTCCTCTCTTAGCTTAAGAATTTTTTTAATTATGTGTCTATTTGCGAACATGTTCTGTTTTTATATGTCTATATATGAGTTTGCTTGTTTAGTCCTTCGTGTGATAATACTTGACCAAGTTTCATTCATATGTGTTGGTATGTTTGATCTATCATGTTGTTAAACGATACTCTTGCTCTTATTTTATGTAGGACTAACTCCTTTTGTGTAGGTTGGTAAAGATCGTTTTTCTTTATCAAGTTAATTTTTGCTCTTATCATACAACAATCTATATCTCTCATTACATCTTCATACATCATACATTGTTAGTTGCTTGCATTGTCATCACCATCTTCCGCCCCATACTTCACTACTTATAAATTTATCATGTCTATCTCCTCAATTTCTTCATCAACCAACAAGGTAAGGTTTTGAGATAAACCTTCGTGCATCTATCAATATTGAGTCATCCATTAAGCCTCTCTTACGAGAAAAATCATGATAAATCTTTTCACAATCAACCACTATCTCTACCAACTGGCTACCTAATCGTCCCTCCATCATCACTAAATATGTCTCATTCCCTCCATCATCACTAAATATGTCTCATTCCATCTCTCCCATCACCTCTCCGAGAATCTCTCCAAGCAAACTATTGATCACTTCAAAGTCAACTCCACCACCTTTGACCTCACCTTGTCCCTAGTCACATCACTCCATGTCACATCACTTAGTCCCTAATAATAGAAGTTGACCTCTAACATAATCTAATCATTAGATTCTTCTTAAACAAGTAAAAACAATGCATTAAAACCTTCTCAAAATTCTTCTATAAAAGGAACTCATTCTCATCTTCTCCTCATCATCCTTTTTACACTATGCCTAAAGAAAACAAACTCAACCTTAAAAGAACCACTAGAATAAGTGCTAAGCCATGTTATTTCAACAATTCGCGAACATCGTCACCTCCAACTTCTCCAATCTTGACTTTCCCTCTTTCACCGATCATTTCACCAATTCATCGCAATAGTGATTTATTGACCACTCCTAAAACAACACATCCACCCATTGATTCAACCTTCACCTTACCTTCTCCATCCAAACAATCCTTACAACTTGCCATAATCTTGGACCCCGTCGAACTTATCTTCTCACATATCTTGAAACTCGTAAACCTCTTTTGTCAAAAGCTAAGTGAATTTTGTAATGAAATGCATCTTATTCTCAAACACACCCTTACTACCTTTAGTATATTCGGCATTCTTGTCTACGGATGAAATTTTCCTTCTCATATCATCTCTTTTTAGGTTCAAGCATATACAACCTTGTGGTCTATGGCTTACTCACCCAAGGATGAAGTTTGCATCATTCTTTTTCTTTTTTATAGGATCATCTTGACACCCTCAAGCATGGGGGAGCTTTCGTCAAGCATTTAAAGCCACTTCTTATGTTTTGACACATCTTTCTCATCTAATCTTCTCTCTAATAAACTGATCCCTCTCTCTCTAGCATCTCTTTCTAAATCTTGTGCAGGTAATTTACTTCAAGAAAGGAACTGCCAAATACGCGAAAGTTTCAAGCACGCCTTAAAAGTTTCTTGATCTTGATTCTTCTTCTTACTTCATTCAAGAGTACATATTATTTTTCATCATATCTTGATGCCTCAATCTAGGGGAGCACTCGTCAAAGGGGAGCATGCACGCATTCATCATCATTCTTACTCTTCTACAATCTTTTGGGAAGATGTCATTTTCTTCATCATATAGTTTTCATAATTTTTATGCTGCACGAAACTAACCGTTTTGTAGGTAAAGCATTCAAATTTGATCCATGGATACGCTATAGACCAAGGACATTTACCTAGAGATGCAACAACATAAGGGGTTAGTATAGACTATTTAACTTCACTAGGGATGATGCAAACTCGCCTTTTCGGGGAGAAATGAAGTTAAACTCCAAGGACACGCCCTTTTTGTTTTGACAAAAGGGGGAGAAGAGTGTAAACAAAGAAAGGTAATGTAAAGGTAGAACGGGGATGCAAGTAACTTTACATTTTACGAAATATTACGTTTACACGTTTGTTTGTCATCAACAAAAAGGGGGAGATTTGTTAGGATATCATTTCATCACCAAACACAAAAATAAGAAAAATATTTTAGAGAGAAAGTAAAAAAGAAAAATGGTTACATGTTCATGAAAAGAAAAAATGAGAAGCAACACCCTCTCCACACTTGGAGAGGGCATTATATAGTTACAAGAGTGGACTATTCTTATGGGCTTTCTCGTTTGTTACAACAAGGTTTCGTTACATGTTTGTTATGTTGCATTTTGACTCAAACCATCATATTTCACATTTGCATCTACAAGTATTTTATTTAAACAAGTAAACTTTATTTTAACAAGCACTCAACTAGACATTTTACTTTACAAAAGTTTACTTACACTTTAAATATACAAGTTATTTTTTTTAGGAAAATAGAATAGAAAATGACTTTTTACATCATGCCATACATCATCTAAATCTGAAAAAAAATCTCTCCAAGATTACATAAGATCTTTCATGATATTGCAAATCAAAATTTGGATTTTGTTACTGTAGGCCGGATCCGCCGGTGCCATTGGGTTTTCAAGCCGGTGCCATTGCTACAGTGTCGCCGGTGCCATTCAGCTTTTTCTATAAATAGAGGAGTTTTTCCACTCCGTTTTTCATCACTCAAAACATACCATTGTCTCCCCTTTTAACATTACACTTTCTCTATAGTTTTAGGACATTTAGATATGTAGAAACACACTCATTAATCACTTCCATTTTGCATATGATCATAATGCTTCTAACTTTCATTTTGTTGTAAGCATACTTCTATGATGATCCACCAAAGCAAGCCTTGAAGATCTTGCCCTTTCCATCCACCACCAAGCATATACTTATGAAGATTCACATAATTAGAGATCTTCATCATCATCATTCTCATCATCCTTTGAAGGCCTTCCATTATGGAAGTTTATTTAGATTAGTCATTTGTATCCATTAGACACATTATCTTGGATCATCATTATAATCACATTTTGTATCACCAAATAGGATTAGATGGTTTATGTGTTTGTGCCATAAAACACATGATTTTCCATGTTGGGTTTGGGTTGGTTCTACCCGGTGTGTAAGGACTCGGTATCTAGCTTTGTACCGGATAAAGTGTAAGCGATGATGGGTTGGTTCTACCCGGTGTGTAAGAACTCGGTATTTAGCTTTGTACCAGAAAAAGTGTAAGCAACGTTGTGTAAGGTTTTCTCCGCCAAGAAGGGAGCTTGTTGATCTAGTGAAGTAACTCTCAAGTTGGGTACTTGGGGAGTGGAGTAGGGCGGAGAGGAGCTCCGTGACCGAACCACTATAAATCATCGTGTCCGGTTTGCATTTCCTCTTACATTTTGCATTACCCTTTATTTACATTTATGTCTTTACATTTTTGCTTGCATAATATGCTTGTTGTGTGTTGATTGTGATCATGAATGCATCGCATAGTCTAAACATCTTAGTTGCGGAAAAGTTAAGGCTTAGTACGTGTGAGCTTTGTGTTTAAACTATTGTTTGATGTTTCTTGATGTTTTTGTTGTGTTGTGACTACTTGGTTATTTCTTATGCTTTCATATTAGACATGAATATGTTGGTACTTGTCATATTACGTCGCGATTGTTCGGGATTTGTTCGAAAAGTTTTTTGATTTAAAAAAAAAACGTATTCACCCCACCCCACCCCCATCCCCTCTACAATTTTCTACACTCTTCAAAAGAATATAATAGGTGAATGAGAAAAATATGCCTAGAGCAGACTAGAAATTCAGGTTTATGAGGTAGCCTTAGAGTCTCTAGATATTGATAATTTGACATGAAAAAGAATTGAATAGCTTGGGGTGAAAAATATGAGTTTCAAAACTATGAGCTTAAGTGCAGAGAAGTAAAACTCAACAACCTTATAATGTAACTAGAAAAAGTTGTTAAGGAAAGAGATGAGTTGAAAGTTAAGATAGAAAAATGGGAAGAATCATCCAAGGATCTTAATAAATTACTCAACAGTTAAATGAGTGCTAAAGATATAAAAGGTTTAGGTATTAGATGAAATAAGTAAACAAGTCTGAAAACTGATAGTGGAGATTAGTATGAGTGTGTTTTTTGGACAGATCAAGTGATGAAGAGCTTCACAAGCAAATGATAGGTTCTCTTAAAGAGATAAGTATTATGCTATTCCCCCTCCTATAAAACTAGGGAACTTCTAACCCAAGCTGAACATATCATTTGCAAGTTTAGATGAATATGCCATTAGGAAGAAAATAATTGAGTCAAAAACAACTGAGCCAAAAGATGATACTAGTGAATCTAAAACTAGTGAGACTGTAGGTAAAACAAATGAAGTTGAAAAATCTAAAACAAAGATTAACAGAGATGAAGTTATCATTAAGGATTGGAACTCAAATGATAAGGATGATGTGTCTGAAGTAAACACAACTAGTCCTGTTAAGACTAATGAGACTCAAACAGTTAAAACTCAAGTTGATAAAATTGGTCAAATTTCTCAGAAAGAAGGAATTGGATTTAAGAAAATAAAAGCTTGCTTTGTCTGTAAGAGTACTGACCATTTGATCAAATATTGTGATTTTTATGCCAAAAAGAGTCCAGAACATAAGCTGAAAACTGTGGTCAATACTGGTCAAAGGGTGGTCAAACCAGTATGGGATAATGCTAAAAGGGTAAATCACCAAAAAATTTCAAATAAATTAAAATACCCTCAAACAAGAAGGACTTTTGTCCCAAAAGGAGTACTAACCAAAACAGGTTTGATTAATCCTGTTAGACCTAATGGGAAAAGAGCAGTACATACTGTTAGTACTGCTAGACCTATTAGTACTGCTAGGCCTATTAGTACTGCTAGGCCTGTTAGTACTGCTAGGCCATTTGCCCCAAAAATAGCACAAACTGGTAGTGCTATTAGACCAATTTACCCAAGAATGGACAATGTAAGACCAAGAGCCTCATATTCACCAATTAAGAGGTGTTACTACACAAGAACAGCTGTTAGACCCAAAGACTTAAAACAAGATGTTAAAACTTTTGGGGTTAAAAATATGACTACTGCTGGGACAAGAGCAGTAGTTAATACTGGTAAGGGTAAGATGGATAATGCTCTTAAGAAGTCAAGATGGGTTTGGAGGCCCAAGGGAAATTACATGGATCATGAGTCCAAAGAAAAAGGATCTTTCATACTCAAGAAGTTTGAGTATGTTGACCCAAAAGGGATATCCAAGTCTGTGGTGACTTGGGTCCCTAAGAGATACTAATTTCTCTTACTTATTGTGCAGGGCAATCCAAAAAGCATTCTACAATATCATACAGTGGTGGATAGTAGTTGCTCTAGCCATATGACTGGCAACAAAGCTTATCTTTCAGATTATGAAGATTACAATGGAGAGGCTTTGTGGCTTTTGGAAGTGATCCCAAAGGAGGTAAAATAACAGGTAAAGGTAAAAACAGAACTGCTAATTTAGACTTTGATGATGTCTATTTTGTAGATGAACTTAAGTTTAATCTTTTCTCTGTCTCATAAATGTGTGACAAGAAAAAATAGTGTCCTCTTTACTGATACTGAATGCCTTATTATGTCTCCTAGCTTTAAGCTTCTTGATGAAAGTCAAGTTGTACTTAGAGCTCCTAGACAAAATGGTGTGTACAGTTTGGATTTAAAGAACATTGTTCCTTCTGGAGGTATAACTTGTTTATATGCAAATGCAACAACAGATGAGTCTAAAATATGGCACAGGAGATTAGGTCATGTGAATTTCAAAAATATAAACAAACTTGTTAAGGGACACCTAGTTAGAGGCCTACCTTCCAAAGTTTTTGTGAATGACCACCATTGTATTTCCTGCAAGAAAAGGTAAGACAACATTACTGGCCTCATGTAAGGCAAGTTAGGAGAGAACATCAAGAAAGCCTTTAGAATTACTTCATATGGACTTATTTGGACATGTCTCAGTAGAAAGTATTAATAAGAAAAAGTACTATTTGGTTGTGACTGATTTAGTTGGGTATTTTTCTTAGCTACTAAGGATGAAATAAATGAGATCCTTTATAAATTTATCATAGGCTTAGAAAACCAATTAAACCATAAAGTTAAAATCATTAGATTTGATCATGGGACAGAGTTTAAGAACCATGCTATGAATGAATTATGTGCTAAGAAAGGGATAAAAAGGGAGTTTAGCGTGGCTAGAACTCCACAGCAAAATGGTATTGTAGAAAGAAAAAATAGGACCCTAATTGAGGCTACTAGAACTATGCTAGCAGACTCACTTTTACCTATCCCATTTTGGGCAGAGGTGTAAACAACTTCTTGTGTATGTACTGAATAGGGATTTAGTGACCAAACCTCAAAATAAGACACCTTATGAACTATTAATAGGTAAACCACCTAGTATTAGTTTTATGAGACCGTTTGGGTGCCCCTTGACCATTTTGAACACCTTAGATCCCTTGGGCAAATTTGATGGAAAATCAAATGAAGGATATATGTTAGGATACTCTACTACTAGTAAGGCTTTTAGAGTATACAACAAAAGAACCAAAAGATTAGAGGAGAACATGCACATTGATTTCCTTGAAGATCAACCAAATGTGGCAGGAAGTGGTCCTAATTGGATGTTTGATCTTGATTTTCTAACAAATACAATGAACTATATCCCTGTTAGTGTAGAAAATCAGGTTAATGTGGATGCAGGTACACAAGAACATTATGTTGCAGGTTCATCAGAAAAAGATAAGGAACCTACTCAGGAATACATACTGCTTCTTACTACACCCTCATAGGTAAGGTTTTCTGTAGAAGATGTTGTTCAAGCGCACAAGAAAAAACCTTCTGAAGATTTTCCTAAAGACAATGATGTACAGGATCAGAGAGTTGCTTGACAAAGAAGATCAACATTTGTTGACAGAAGCTGACAAGCCGTGAAAAGATGATCATGAGAGGATGATTGCTTAAGTAAACTGCCTGCTAAAGCTATGGTATTAGATGATGTACAAGAATCAAAGCCTTTGAAGAAGAAAAGAAAGGACAGCTCAGCTAACAGTATTAACTAACTTAATACTGGTTAGGCCATTTGTTAGTCTTCCTATTCATCCCATCTGGTTTAGTACTGCTATAACACTCCATGTGCTAGTGATGCTAGTACTCCTCAAATCTGGTATAAATACTAGTGGATCATCATTTGTCTATCTTGGAGGGAACAAATACCTATTGATGCATCTTACTCTCCCCAATGCTGATACCTATTGATCCTAATATGGCCTGACTTAGAATATTGTTCTAATGTATTTCTATTCGATGACAGATTCAGTGGAGCCCCCCATGTGCTAATGAAGATTGGGTGCAAAGCTGATTTCAACTATATGATAACCATTGATGGAAAGTCTTATTCTTCTCTTTATTTTAATTTCTCACTCAGAGTTCATAAGGATCACCTTAAAGGTCAAATTCTAGGAGATCCTAAATCAGCAGTTCAAACAAGAGGAAAGATCTAAAAGGCTTATCCGGTACACCAAGCTTAAGTAAGCTACATTCTACATTCAGAACAGAACAAATCATAAAGACCATCAGAACTATCTGTTAGCATGTTTTCTCTCCAAGAAGAAACCCTACCAAGAAGAACCCAAGAACATATCACAAGCCTTACAAGATGAAAGCTGGGTAGAAGCAATGCAAGAGGAATTGATACAGTTCAAATTACAGAAGGTTTAGGTACTTGTTGATTTGCCATATGGGAACAAGGTAATTGGCACAAAGTGGGTCTTCAGGAATAAGAGAGATAAGAGAAGTATTGTTGTAAAAAACAAAGCAAGGCTCAAGGGTTTAGACAGGAGGAAGGTATAGATTATGATGAGGTTTTTGCACCAGTTGCCATGATAAAGGCAATTAGGTAATTTTTAGCCTTTGCATCATACATGGGATTCACTGTCTACCAAATGGATGTTAAAAGTGTATTTGTTTATGGCACTATTGAAGAGGAGGTGTATGTCCATCAACCTTTAGGCTTTGTTGATCCTGCTCATCCAAACAAAGTCTATAAGGTGATCAAAGCTCTTTATGGTCTACACCAAGCTCCTAGAGCTTGGTATAAGACACTTTCTTCTATTTTGATAGAAAATGGTTTCAGAAGAGGTACCATAGACAAAACATTGTTTATTAAGAAGAAAAAGAGTGACATTATGTTAGTCCAAGTGTATGTGGATGATATTATTTTTGGTTCTACAAAAGTTATGTGTACAGAGGTTGATGATGTTTACGCACATAGATTCCAAATGACTACAGGGTGGTGTTGTGAACTCACTTTCTTGTTAGGTCTTTGTAAGGTGATCAGCAACAACCTGATGGAATCTTTATTAGTCAGGATAAGTATGTAGCTGACATCTTAAAGAAGTTTGATTTTTGGTCCATCAGAACAACTACTACTCTTATTGAGTCTAATAAACCACTGGTCAAGGATGAAGATGGTATAGATGTAGATGTCCATGTCTACAGATCTATGATTGGGCTTTAAATGTATTTGACAGCACATGGCAGACATCATGTTTGCTGTTTGTGTCTGTGCTAGATTTAGTGGTCACTCCAAAAGCCTCACACTTAAATGTAGTAAAAAGGATTTTTAGGTACCTCAAACATCAACCCAAATTAGGTTTATGGTATCCTAAGGATTTACCTTTTGAAACTTGAGCTTACTAGATAGTGGATTATGCAGGAGTAGCCTTGATAGAAAATCAACAGGGTCGGATTTGTCTAATATTATTCGTAGAAGATCGATATCTTGGCTAATTGCAAGAAGCAGGTCTATTGTGGCATAATTCTAATACTGAGACAGATTATGTTTGCAGCTGCTACTGTTGTGGCATAAGTATTTGGATTGAGAATCAGATGATGGATATGCTGGTTTTAATTTTCATGAAAACACCAAAATCCGTATTGTTAATGAGTGCACTATAAGGGTTTCAAGAATCGTTGCTCATGCAAGGAACAAGCATATTGAAGATTCGTTTCCATTTTATTAGAGATTGCTAATGAGGAAAGACTAAATAGATGTTAGCAGGATTCACACTGATCATAATGTTGCAGACCTTCTCACAAAAGGATTTGATGTCACAAGATTTAACTTTTTGGTGGTTAGTATTGGATTATTGAATCTGTAGTTACAATAGAGGGGAGGCAAGATGATTTGTTGTACAGTTTGTATGAAATATTTTAAGCTGGGGATTGTTGACACTTGGTGATGTCTTTCATTCAGTTTATTGGGTTCTAGAGGTCATTAGAGTAGATATGGATGGTACTGCAAAGAGTTTTTGTTGTCAAAATTGTTTCGATTTTGGTTAACAAATGTTAGTACCGACATAGGCTTAAAGTTTGTATGACAGGATGTTTGACACAACATTCTTTTAGATTCCGCTAAAAGCGTTAGAGATAAATTACCGGTAGGGGTCTAGAGTGATATTTTTGGCCGGTTTCTTCGCATTGGGGATGCTCTACTTCTATAAATATCCAATACTCAATTACACAATTGATGCACTTCTTGATATTTTATCGTTTTCATTTTGATCTAACCCTAATTATTCATCACCGGACTAATTAACTAAATCAAATAAACGTTGGGCTAGTTATGGAATTATGTTCTTAAGCACAATATGGTGGCCTCCTATTTGGAATAAAAGACGGATGGGAATACAGAGTTTCATCCGTTATGCGGACTTTCTCTCACGCAGTTCAATTTATATGCACTCACTGTTAAGTCCGTTAGTTACTCAACTTCGTTTTGTTGAATCGTTTTGAGACGACTTCAAGTCTAGATCAGGCAACAACATTAAGTTATATAGAGGCCACAGTTGATGGCAAGCCTATGTGAATATCTCAGTTGCATCAATAAGAAGTGATCCTTCTTTTTGATGATGCTGATTGGGATAGTTTTTAGATTATAATCAGGTATATTTGATATTATTCATGCTAATGGGGTATGAGGGTGACTGTAATTACATAACTTTTATACAAAGCCACTCTTTTCTCCAAAATTACAGGGTAATTTCTTTTTCATACCATGATTCACTGCTTTAGTTTTAAAAGCAACACTTGGTGATCAAATTCCACTAATTTTGCCATAGCTGTTAATTTGTTTTGCCACTAATCAGATATACATTTTTTCAAAATTAAGTTTTGGTTGGCATGATACGGTCTATTGGATCAAACTAAGTAGTTTGTAATGTATCTAGATTTTTAAAATCTTTTTTGTGTAATCAGTTTTAGTTAAAAGATTTTCCTGTCACATTGGACCACTTTCCTGTCCCAACCCTAACTCCAATGCTAAAGGTATTGTCATTTATGGTTAAAAAGGGTTAAGTACTTTCAGGGATGGGTACACCATTATTTGATTCTATGTTGGTTCTAACAAACAGAGGATGAGGGTGAAGGCTTCAGAAAGCATTGATTACTAACCCATACCCTTCTCTCCATCACCTAAGTGAAAACCAACCTCAGTCACAGCCTGGACCCATCTCTCAGGGGGACCTTCACCTATATTCATATTCCTAATTCATTTTGAGGGTTCTGGTGGGAATCATAGAGGCCAGTCATCCAGTGATAGATCCCTATCAGGGAATGAGGATGGCCTGACACTCCAAAGTGTGTATGATCTTTGTATCTCTTTGTGTACACAGGTCACAGATCAAGCCAAAGAAATTAAACACTTGAAGGCATAGATCAAGAAGCTTAAGAAGAAAGCTAAACCTGTTATCACACATCACAAAGCTTGGATGAAGAGTGTTGCACTGAAGACCAGATTGGCAAGGAAAACTTCTCTGAAGAAAAAGGGGGTACAAAAGGGGTATGTATCCAAACAGGGGAGGAAATCTATCAAATCTTCTAAGGGTGAACCATTTGTGCATAAAGATTCAAATTTTGAAGATCTTGATGATTTTGTGGATGTGGATGATACGTTGGACTACATAGAGACTGAGGATGATCAAGATGAGGGGAGGACAAGCTCTGTAGTGTTAGAAGAGAAGGAAAGTGCAGATAAGGAAGTAAGTATTGAAGCTCTTGTTAGTACTGTCAAGCCAAATGAAGGCACCAACAAGAGAAATGAAGACCGTTATTTTTTTTTATTCTTTTTTATTTTTTTATTATCTGACAAGACAAGTGGATGGGTACCGATACTTTGATACAATCAATGGTTTGTACCGATAGACAAGGGTGAATGAAGGTATGTTGATCAAAATGGAAGGGAAAAGGACAAAGTGTAATCAATCGCTCCAACAACTACTTCAACACCCTACTCCAACACATTTTTGGTGATGCTGAGACCTATTGCACAAAGTTTCTTCATCACATATGGAGTAAGAAATAATACAGAAGAAAAGGAAAAAAAAGGAACATTAGAGATTAGGACTGTTGAAGATACTAAAGGATGGACCAAGGACTACTTACATCAAGATCTGTGTTGGTTAACATTTGACAGCCTTCTTCCCATGATTGATCTATAAAGGATATAGGAAAAAAGATGATTGATGAAGAAGTTGATCTGATTATGAATTAGATGATTTCACTTGAAGCTGAAAAGATGTTTCAAAATGCTTGCTAAGGATGAAGAGGTGGCTGAATGGTTCAAAGAGATTTGAAAGCTGAAGGAGGAAAGAATAAAAGGGTTTAGGCTGAGAAGAAGAGTACTAGGTTGCTCTCACTAATGTGTATGATTTTCATATGGGAAGAATAAATGCAGACAAGATTCTTGCTGAGGAGCTTCAAAAGGAAGAAAGAGAGAAGTTTACCATTGAACAAAGAGCAAAATTTCTTCATGATACCATTGCTGCACAAAGGAAATTTCTTGCTCAACAAAGGTCTGAAGCTATCAGAAATAAACCACCTATAAGAAATCAGCTAAGAAACTAAATGTGAACCTATTTGAGCATGTTGGTTAGAAAGAAGCATTCTGACTTTGACGGACAAAAACTTTGAGAAATAAAATGTTTTATTTGAAAGATTAAAGAGGCCATGTTTCAAAAATTTGTTGCTATTGGATCTGCTAAGGATGAGAGACAGATTAAGAAGTTGAATAAAGACCCTAAAAAGAAGAGGGTTATCAAAGAAACTCCAAGGGAAGAAGATACAACAAAGGTACTTACTGAACAAGAAGTGACAGAGCAGGGTACAAAGAAAAGAAAGAGTGGTCATGTGAAGATGCTTGCTAGGAAAAGGCCAAGACCACAACCAGATGATGGTAGTGATGATGAACACAGAAAATGTCTAAGGATTATTACATTTGAAAGTACCATAGAGAGTGAAATTATGGAGACAAAATCTTTTATTGCTAGGTTGCACAAGGTTTCATCACCAGATGGGAACTACCTTGTTGTCTATAAAGATAATGGGCACTTCAGGGCATTTAACTATCTAATGGAGGTACTACATATTGTTTATAGAAAGGATTTGTTTCATTTATATGACTTGGTGATGAAGCAGTACTCAGAAATCACACCAGAAGATATTGAGTTAATTCTTTGGGGGGAGGACTGGTAAATATACAGTTTAAAGAAGAAGTCGATTTAATTAAAACCAATAGCGTATTATTCAAGTTTAGAAGTAGAATAAACAGAGTTTGAGAAAAGACAATATTCCGTATGAAGAAGAAAGAATAAGATAAGAGAATAAAGAAAGAAGATTACGATCAAAAAGATTATGATGGAATCCTCAACAAAAGAAAATGATCAAGGTGATTTCTGGAACAATCAACAAGAATAGGAGATTGTCAGATAGAGACTGTATGAAGCTTGTGGAGTTTGCATACTAGAGCTTAAGGATGGGACAATCATCTACATGCTAGTTGAAAGAAGGTACCCTCTCTCCAAGGAATTGTTACAAATAATGCTTAATTTAGGATTGGAGGTTGAACAGAAAAGTATTGTTGCACTACAATTGGTAAGATTCATTAAGCAACAGCTTAATGAGGAGTAATGTTGAGAATGGAAATGAGAAGGGTTTGGGTGTTGGCTAACCACCACACAACAAATGGTCATCAGTTGTCACACCCCGCCAAGGCGGAAGCACGAGGTGGAACTTCATGGATATATACAACACAAGGGTCCTACATAGAGATACTAAAAAAGTAAAGAAAATAATCACAGGGGGTACTATGTGTCATATAACAATACCCAACACTAGATTAAGGATGTCTTGATTATTAAAAGTAATGTCATTACACGCAAATGCATAAATCCACATAAAGGTAAATCAATCCCAAACTTAAATTATCCAGAAGAACATAAGTCTATATTAAAAAAATAAGAAGATTCACAGCCAATCATAAGGTCTCTCTAGGCACTTATCCATTTGATCATTAGTTCAAATGAATACCTGAAAAATGATGCTCAAAAACGTCAACATAAAGTTGGTGAGAGTCATAGGTTTAAGACACGAATTAAAATTTATCCAACCATTACTGTGATAAAAGAAAACACTGCATGGAAATTAAAACGGCTATCATACAGGGCAAACTGCTAACAAGAAACCAATCACATTTGGGTAGGATCGTTTACCCCGTTCACAACATTTCCAAGAGGGGCAGCGTGCCATATGACCCAAGTTCATGATCCACTTGATCACTTCACAACACATCAAAAAGGGCTGGCATGGCGCGTCGCGGATGTGCCGACTTGGGAAGGTGGTTGAGGGTCCATTTGCTATCTGTTTTAATTATCGTGTGGCGTATGTGTTCGGAGGTTATGGGTGGCAGCTGTATCGAGGCAATGTGTTGACGGGCAGGATCGTGCCCACCGTTCAAGCCAAACCGACTCTAATTGACCCATCATAAAAATACATTAGACTACCATACACATAATGCCACGTAAAGTCCATGCATTTTAAGACAACCAATTATCACAGTAAGTTATCATCTAATTCAACATTTCAATCCATTTGCATCATTTTTCACCCAATACTAATTCAATATAGAAAGAGGGTACTATGAAACTCAACTGATCACGAGCTACAAGTAACACAAATCCTTCCTTAAACTATACAACATAAAAGCTCATTATTACATCGGTAGTAACGCTTAATCCAAGATAACAACCCTAATGATTGGAATATATCATCTATAACTTTATCGTAAAGACTTTCTATACCATTTTTTATATCATTCTTTATATTCATTTATTTACTTTTTACTTTTATTTTAAACACTTACAACTTTATGCTCAATGCAGAATTTTTTCCCAAACTGGCTCGGCCAAAACCCATACCAACACAGCATCCATAATTCACACAAAAATTCACAATGGGACACACATGTGTATATTAAGTTCCCTCTGAAGGCCCATGAATCCATTCAATGCATATGTATAAATTTGTAAATCAAACTTACAAACTGGTCACTTTACAGGAACTGATTGCACACTAAAAACTGTTTCGACTTCAAAACCCTGCTTTTAATAATTTTTTTTAGCTTGCCCTTTTAGGGTTTCTTAATAGAATTATGAAAGTTACTTTCTGATAAAAGGGCTTAATTTAAAACCACTTCTTAAGTATGGTTTTCATTCTCTTAAGTTGACTTAAAATTCGTCTGAAAATCTTTTTGACATCGAATCTTGTAACCATTATTTAAATGATCTTCACGTCCTAAAAACGGTTGAGGCCTGATTTTTTGAAAAGAAGATTCAAATTGATACTGTTTTAAAATGGAATTCACTGTCCGATTGCATTTCTCCATAATGGAGAAAAACGTCAATCTATATGACCTAAATATACTAAATCAATTGCAAACCTAACCTAAAAATTGAATGTTTCCTCCCTAATTCAATCTAATTACATATTAACATTAATTCTTATAAAAATATGTTTTTTATTAAACCTACATCCATCATAATTAAGCTATAAAAATTAAGAGATTTAAAGAGGTTTAATGTATTTACCTTTGATTACAAGCACCTAAACAAACACTCTTGATTGATCTTGGACATAGCTCTTGAAATTGATCTTCCTAGGGTTTTTGGGGAGATGGATCTCACGGCACACAACAACAAGGGGAGAAAAAAAATGAAGTCTAGGTTTTATATACACTAGCCTAATCCTAATTCAACTAGAGTTTGTTAACTAGTAAACTCCCTTTTTTTTCTTTGTGTCGTCTAAACAAACCGACCCCCCCTTAATTTTATATATATATTTTTTATTTTAATTTATTAATTATCTAATTTACTATATTACCTTAAGTTTTTACAAAAGTCTAAGCTAATTTGACTATACCTTTTTGCTAAAACGCAAAATACTACACTTTCTAAAAATACCATTTCATTTCCATTCTTACTTACTATAAATGGAAAGTTTAACACAAACTCCCATATTTCAACCATATCTTTCTATTCTCATTCAACATATTTAATTAACGGTCCAATAACCCTCAAAACCAGGATCGCTGATCTAACTAGAAAAAGCTTTGCTATACGCGACCTATTTTCCAACATTCTACACTTCAAATCAAAATACTATCCAATAACTTCAGTACACATTGCCCATAAACAAAGGTAGGACCATAAAATCCTAAGTGATCCCCTGCATGCATAATTACTTCACATAATAGCAATAAACGACCAAATAGCACGCAAAAACATAAAAATGAGCACAAAGCTAAAAAATCTAGGCTAAGCTAACCTGCTCAAACTCGTTAGTCACAGCTCATCCCCTTCTTTAGGATAAATTCGTCCGAGATTTAATTAGCCGACTCATCAGCACGATCAACAAACAATCTGAGGATACTTAGACTTCTATAAAATCTTCGCGCTCCCTAAGTAAACTCAGGACCACACCTTTGAATCCCAAAGAACTTTCACAGTGTTATTTTGCTACCCTTCAACTCCTTAACTTTCAACGGTCCAAAATTTCTGTAGTTCATCGATAAATCGATGTGTTCTTGTCAACCTTATTTTCATTCAATGGCACATTGCTGGCATAGCATCGGCCCAAACACTTATTTTGTGTTGACACGTGGAAACGTTGTCACGTACACCACTTAAATCCTCGGGCAACCTTAACCGATAAGCTACAGGACTGATCCTCTCCAGTATCTCAAATGACCCTACATACCTCGGAGTTAACTTACCCTTCTTCCAAACGAACATCGCCCTTCCAAGGCGACACTTTTGAACATAACACGATCCTCCAACCTCAAATTCTAACGGTTTGCGCCTGTTGTCCAGCATAGCTCTTTTGTCGATCTCTCGTCGATGGAGACTCTCTTTATAACTACCTACTTTAATCAGTCGTTACCTGCCCATTCGGGGACATAATCAAACTCCTTCTCCAATTTCAGCCCATAAACACAAAGTGACCTTACATTTTCTTCATATAGTGCTTCGAACGGAGCAGCATCGAATGCTAATGTGTGTTAGACTATTGTTATAAGAGAACTCAGCTAACGGTAGGTGGACATCCCAACTGCCACCAAAGTCTATCATACACGCCCTTAGCATGTCCTCTAACGTCTGAATTGTACGCTCACTCTGTCCATCTGTCTGAGGGTGATAAGCTGTGCTCATATCCAAAGGTGTTCCTAAGGCTTTCTGGAAATGGTTTGCAGAGACGTGATTGGTAAACGTGAGTCCGATCCGAAATGATCGACACAGCACTCATGTCGCGCGTCAATTTCTTCGGTGTATAACCTCACCAATTTCTCCGTACTATAATCTTCACGTACTGCCAGAAAATGTGTTGATTTGGTCAAATTATCAACACCACCATATTGCATCGTGCCCATTCCTGTTCTATGTTATTTTAATGATGAAAGTCCCATGGTAATAGTTTCCCACTTCCATTATGGTATCTCTGGTTGATTGTTAATAACTCCGACGGCCTTTGATGCTCAGCTTTCACCTTTGCACAAGTTAAACATTTGCTAACATAGGTAGCAATATCCCTCTTCATTCCCGACCACCAGTACATGTCTCGAAGGTCGTAGTACATTTTATCTGCTCCAGGATGTACAGATTTATCTGGACTTATGAGCCTCATCCATAATTACTGTTCTCACACTTCTACTAACGGAAAACCCTTATTCGATCCAATGAGTACAAACTTCCGTTCTATTTCTTTCATCTGTGACCTTAAATCCCTTGTAACCTTTCATTCATTACATTCTCTTGATCAAATGCCTTACTCTGAGCTGTCAATATCATTCCTTTCACTCCAGAATGAATAGTCATTGCCATCGCCCAAACTCGTTTAGGTTTTACCTTTTCCTTTCTACTTAGTGCATCCGCTACCACATTTGCTTTTCCCGGGTGATATCGAATTTCACACTCATAATCACTAAATAACTCGATCATCATCTTTGAAGTTATGTACCTGCTACTTCCTGTTCATATTATGTTGGAGTCTCTTGTGTTCCGTGTAATATTCACTTTTGCGTAACATTCTTATGTAATGTCTCCAAATTTTTAAAGCAAACACCACTGCCCCTAACTCAAGATCATGTGTAGTATAGTTCTTCTCGTGAATTTTTAACTGTCTTGACGCATAAGCAATCACCTTGTTTCTCTGCATAAGCACACCACCCAACCCCTGATTCAAAGCATCACAATAAACTACAAAATCTTCAACACCATCAGGAAGTGATAATATAGGTGCGTCCTAACTTAATTATAGTCAATGATAGGCTTCCTCTTGTTTCAACCCCCACACATACTTCTGTTTACTTGAGTAACAGAGTGAGTGGTTTTGCATCCTGGTAGAAGGGTTAGCGACTAAAACGCCGGTAGAAACCTTCCAATCACTAAAAAACGACGCGAACTCCTATCGGCGAAAGTGGGAGCATTTCCCACATGCTTTTACTGCCTCATCTTTCTTATCCGGATCCATGTATACCATTTCTGGGTTGAACCACGTGGCCAAGAAATGCACCTCTTGCAGCAAGTAACTCACACTTGGAGTATTTAGCATACAACTTTCCTTCCTCAATAATTCTAAAACTAACCTCAAATGCACTTCATGCTCCTCCTTCGATTTCGAGTAAATCAGAATGTCATCTATGAAAACAATAACGAACTTATCTAGATACGGTTTGCAGACTCGATTCATCAGGGGTCCATGGAAAATCTGGCTGGGATTGGTTAACCAAAAGGCATAACTGTAAATTCAAAGATATGTGTCTTTATGTGCCCATATTGGTTCTAAAATGCGATTTTTGGAATATATTTCGCTCTTGAACACGAAGGTGGTGACACCAAGAACAAAGTTCTATTTTAGAAAAGGTATCGAGAAACCTTGAAGCTGGTCAAAACAAAAATCATCGATTTCTAGGGATGAGGATATTGGTTTTTTAACGTCAACTGTTATTTCCCTATAATCAATACACATACGGAAAAGAGCCTTCCATCTTTTAACATTCACACAAGTGTATCCCCACGGAGTAAGAATGGACTAGGTCGAATTGATTCACCGTGTCTTGCAACTCTTGAAGCTGCCCAGACCAGTTCTGGGCATTTCGAAGGCCGCTAAACGGTTATGGAGACCTTGCTACGGGCGTCGCCCCGGTAACTAATTATATACGAAACTCGACCTGTCTTTGTGGTGGTAGTCCTGATAAATCTTCAGGAAACACATCGCTAAACTCCCGCACTATAGGAATTTCATTCATTTTTGGTTCTCTTACATTAGCGTTCATTAAGGTCTTGTCTAACCCTAACGCACGCTCCCCTTGGACTATAAGTTGCTTCACCCTTTAAAGGTAATTAACCATCTCTCATGACACACATTTACTGGCCTTATTATGAGATAACCAATCCATAACCAACGATCACATCGATAGCTCCCATGACCCAACGGTATCAAGTCTATAGTGAACAAGGAATTTCCTAGTTCTAGTTTACAATCACAGATAACCCTATTGACTTCTACCCTTTTACCATCCACTATCTCTATCACATACCCAGGGTTTACGATTCTAGGTTTCACATATAGCATAGACCGGCAAATTTAGTAGATATGGAACTAAAGTTGCTCCAAATCAAACAAGTACAGAAGCAAAATGGTTATTTTAAAGAGAAAGTACCTGTCACCTCATTAGGGGTCCGTGACGGCCGCATCGCATTTCACGTTCAATTATAAGCCCTTCCTTGAACTGTATTCCCATTGTTTCTGCTGTCACGATTTCCCTCTATAGCCAACTAATTTCCCGCCTGCCCAGGTGCTTGCCCTACTTAGGACTGGTTAGACTTTAGATGATCAGGGTTCCTACTCATAGTAAACCCTATGAATTATGAGTCATACTTCATCGTATTTACCGGAATGCACGTTTAGGTTCCGACTATCTTTGGCACAAAATGTCCAGGATCTCTGAAGTTGAAACTTACTCTACAGCGTCCTCATTCGATTTGGTGAGGTCTTACACTTGGTCATTAGGGTAATTCACATATTCATTTTGGAGGAGCTGTTTGCCACGAATCCTCCTACTGCCCTACCTTTCGCCTTCTTTTTATCTTTCCAAGACCATCCTGACTTAGCACCTCATCATTTGCATTCCTCTTTTCACTACCTTTTGGACAAAGTTCCTAAGCTAATTGCCTATCCGTAAGTTTACCCGCTTCAAACCGCATTCTGAAATGCGTTATGTTGGTCTGAGTTGCTTAAAACCATCCCTATTTACTATTATCATTCAACATATCAAAACTCAAGGAACAAAGAAACACTAAAAGGTTCAATTTAATCGTCTTGATTTTTCACCCATCCAAAACAAGCTAAAAATTGAATTCATTGTTTAAAATACATGTTTAAAATGCAAACTTATCTCATTAAATGCTGATTGTTGTGCATAGCTACTGTCCGTTCACTTTATTCCTAAATCCTATATAAAGCTTTTTATTATTAATTATTAAGTGACAAAAAAAATTATTGTCTTATTCACATAAGTTAACTGGTTTAGACCACAATTAGTTTGAAATCATTTCCTAAAGAGACGATATGGTGAGAATAAGGTCCACATTAAGGTTCTAATTTTGCACGATTTAGGGGTTATCCTTTTTAGATAACCCCGGAGTCGAAATTTGGCTTTATTATTATTATTGCAACATTATTAATCCTCGGTCCTTTAAACAACTGCCACATCGGTATGCGAGCCGACCATGGTCCAGGAGTCTTATTTCGACCTCGGTGATCCTCAACCTTTTAGAAGGCTGCAACATCGATTGTGAGCCGGCAAGATGCAGCAAACTTTTATCAGTCTCGGATTATTACTATGTGCCTTATTTAGAAGACTGCAACATCGGTTGTGAGCCGGCAAGATGCAGTAAACTTTTATCAGCCCACAGTTTTATTATTATTCATACCTCCACCCTTTAAACGACTACCACATCGGTTGTGAGCCGGCAAGAGGTAGTGGTCTTATTTCAGCTTCGGTTTATTACATAACTTATTATTATTAGCCAAATTTCAAGTCCTGTGGTCTTTTAACTACTCAGACAACGGTAGTGGTGCCGAGGGAATCGGTTAGATATTCCCACAAAACTGACAAAACTCGATGGTGTCCTTACCTTTCACCAGAAGGAATCTCTACAAACCACCTAACTAAACAAAAACTAAACCAATACATCATCAAGGCACACTAATAAAAATAGTCTCGGGCAGCTTCCACACATGACCAAACTCCAAACCAGCCCTCGTCTGAGCTCTAAAGAGAACCAACTACTCTATGTTTAGCATCTAACTTATATAAAACTCTATCATTTCTCGTTCTTCGCAAATTTAAAATCTTTAATAAAACGATCCGCTAATGCTTAGTCTAATAAAACAAGCTTTGCATATTTAAAGTCTATCATAGAAACTTGCAAACTCTTGGCTCTTTTCAAGCTAGAACTCGCGTTTTAAAGCTTCTTGTATAAAAGACTAGCAAAAGCTTAAATTTATATAAGTTAAGGGGCAAGCTAGAGCGCAACATGCTCGATCAAGTCAAAATTTATTCCTTAAAAAGACAAAACATTGTGTCAAAACACTTATTCTATTTTTGAAATTTTTTAATTTTGGCATATCTTTGCTATTTTTGGTAGAAAAACTAAATTACATGAAGACAACGACTGCAGGTTCGATCAAATCGATAGATACCCTCCATACTCGAACTACACATTGTCCTCAATGTAAGACTGTCACCCCCATACTAATTTCAAGGCATAATCTAAATATTAAGGGGTCTCTACGCAAATCTAAAGCCGTTTATTAATTATGCTAATAGATAAACGTTAATCAATAAGATCTAGGATATCGGATTCCCATATATAAGCATGTGAAGGATTGAAGATCGAGTGAACGATGGACAAAACCACGAGCACGAGAGCCTTCAAAATCCGGGCAATCCTGGACATAAAATACAAAACACGAAACACGAGAAAGGAAGAGGCGAGCCTCCTCACATCACACTTATTAATAAATATTAATATACTACTACTAAGGATAAGCATGGGTTGCCACCCACGAAGCGCTTGTTTTTGTGCGAGTCTCTAGCTTGACTCTCCCTATATCATCGTGATATTATGGACGAAACATGTGGAAGAGTAAATCTCCATCGGACTTTCATTCACGATGTTTGGATAAACATTGAAGCACATGAAAGTTCCACTCCGATGAGATGCCACCGGTTCAAGACTAAAAACGGAAATGCCAGGGTCAAAAATGGTGTCTTCACTCCCGGAGGAGAGAGGAAGAGAAGAATCCATTGAATAAGTAAGATAAGGAAGGAAGATACGGATAACATATGTGAGGAAAAGATAATGGCGATCCTCAAAGGCTAATCTCACATATGTTGGAGAAAAAATTTTCTCCCTAATCCCGGGGTCGAAAACTTTGTTCATCCTCTTCAAATCTTCATTATCAGGTCCATCCTTTAAGTTCTTCGGGTCATGATCTAAAAACACATCGGGATGGAGATTAGGGATAATGTCATCAAATAGCAAACTCTCAAGATAGATTATATCTCCCTCCGAATCATGATAACCGTCCTCAATATCCGTAGAAACATCAATATCTAGAAAAACATCGATCTCATCAATTTCGCCTCCTGGGTCGAAACACTCATCCTCATTAGCATCGAAAAGAGGTGTGACTAACAAAGCCGGTTCATCAAGGTTAGAAACATAAGAATCCTTACTCTCGATGTTCTCTAACACCTCATCAAAAAGAGGATCTACGTCACTAGAGATGTATTCGTCATCGAATTCGAAAAGTGGGTTCGAATAAATTTTAACATTATCTTCCGGAACGTCCTCATCAGATAGTGACTCGTTATCACTAGAGGTAAAATCATCATTTAAATCGAAGAGAGGATTAGAAAAAGTTACGGATTTTTCCTCATAAACATTAATGGGAGAAAATCATCACACGAAGGTAAATCACTATCACTCCCGGATGTATCCTCAGACTCACTTGGGATTTGAACAAGGTCCTCAACACTAGACTTTA
>BQNB010069831.1:2726-33348 GCA_026074375.1 Tanacetum coccineum
TTGATAGAAAACTGACATAATCACAGTTGCAGTCTTAGCTTCGTTCTTCTTTTCCCATAACAATAAATATGCTTGAGCTCATTTGGAAGTCTCATAGACGAGGCTACTTGTGAGAGCCCGACTCGAATGAAATCATTGTACATTTCTTTGCGACTCTATGATTAAACACGTACTATCTCATTAAAAAAGAGATGAATGATGGGGAGCAGATGACTTTAGTAGGACTCGAACTCATGATCTAAGCTTTAAGTAGAATGACCCTTTGCCATCTGCCCCAACATACTCATCCCTAACAAAATGTGTTTTTAAATATACTAGGCATGAAAATAACTAGAAAAAGTACTATTTATTGAAAATGAACAGTATAAGTGGTAGTACTATTTTTTTAAGGCATACGTGGAACTTATTTATCACACACGCTCTTTTACCAAATTGTGATAAAGTGATAAAATGACGATTGACATCTAAAAAAAACTCCAAACATTGATATGTCCAAGCATTGGCGGACCTTACTCCCGGCCCCTCCAAAAATTGTGACGAGTAGTGTAAATTTTACTCCTTCCGTCTTAAAGTTATTGGTATGTTTAAAATAATTCGGCCACCCCAAAATAAATGTTCAAGGTCCCGCCATTGTTGATAAGCATAACCAAACAAATGATTTGTTATAGCACACATAATGCTGATATGCTACATTATATATACACTATATATGAGTAGTAATTCATTTTCTCAAGCTACGTGTAACCACTTGACAGATATAGACATTCATCGAAACCAAAAAACCAGTACAATTATGATCAGACACGCATTTCTGGGTACATAAAAGAAAATCCTGATGCAAAAGCTCCAAGATATTAACTTCTTACATTTGGTCCAATGGTATGGAGGTTTTACCCTCCTAGGCAAGGTCTCATGTTCGAGTCTTGTCTAGGGCGATAGGGGTTTCCTCCCGCGTGTTTAAAGGGAAGGGTGCCATTGCATTCTGGGCTGGACCCTAACCTGGTTGTGTGGCTCGCTACGCCTTCAGGGCTAGGGGGCAATGTAGCCACAAATTGCCGTTCAATAGAAAAAAAATAAAAACGAAAACAAATTTATAACAATAGCAATAAACCTCTAAAACGATACTGAACTAATCTTTCCATTGTCAACGTGTATAACTAAAACACACGATGCAACAAAATCATTCCACTTTCAAAATCAATTAGTTACATTTCATTTTGTCATCTACTCATTTCACAAACTACAAAATTAGCTCGTTAAAAGAAGTTTGAAAAATACCAAAAAAGCATAATTCTATTTCGGCTATTTCAAATGCTCGATGGAGTGTCAACAACTTCTTAGTAAGCATCAACTGTCCATTGTCACCACACAAGCGCTTCCGAGTTGGGACGAATAACCAGTTTTAAACTATCAACCAACACTTAATCACTTGAATCAATTTATTCCTCTTGCCTTTAAAAACAAAATTATTCCTCTCAATCTTAATATAATTTTTTCAATCTTAATATAGTTTTTTTCAAGTTCATATAAAACCGATTTAATTGTAGTTGTGGTTTTAGCTATAATCTTTTTTTTATTTTCCCATAAAAGTCGATGTAGTTTTAGTTGATACAAACATACTTGAAGTCTCATAGACAAGGCAACTTATGACTAGGGCCCGACTCAATTGGGCTGGTTTGTGTTCTCAAGTATAATTGGTGAGCAGAAAAACCGAATAAATCGAAAACCGAAACCGAACCCAACCGAAAACAATCGAACCGAATTAATAACCGAATCGAATTTGCAAAAATTGAACCGAACTACAAATTCGGTTTTCGGGTTGTATATGGGTTTGCCAGTCTGAACCGAAAACCGAATTTATATAAATATATATTTTTTATATATTTATATATATATAAAGACCATTAAAATTTTATCATAATATAAAAAAAACCTTTTTATGTTTGAAATAATTTTTTTTGCTAAATAATTATGTAATTGTTTTTTAATAATTCGGGTTATTCGGGTCAACCCAAAGACCGAATCGAATTTAAAGTTGATTTTCGGTTCAGTTCGGTTGAATTCTAGTTCGGTTCGGTTTTCGGTTTTGATTGCCAAAACCATATCAAATCTGAGAACCGAATTAGTAGTTTGGTTCGGTTTGGTTTTGGCAAACTTGGTTCGGTTATTAGTTCGCTTCGTTTGTTTTCGGTTTGGTTCAGTTTTCAGTTTGGTTAAATTTTTGGTTTTTTCGGTTTTTCTACTCACCCCTAGTTTTAATTAAGGATTGTTATCCTCTCAAGTTTATATAAACATAACCAGCAATGTTTTTTCACAAACAAATAGAAACCTAAGGCCCTTAGTAGGACTCATTATTATGTTTGTGAGGCTTCTTAGAATTATTGGTAGAAAGTATGATGAGTAAAAAAACTCGATTTCGGCTCAATCGATAGTTCAAATTTGATGAACTTAAGTACAATCCGAGCTCGGACAAGTCTATAAAAAACCGACTTTCCACCTATGTTAATTCTTACAAACTTTGACTAATTTAAGTTTCGGCTAGGTACTTTTCAAAACCATGCATCTCTTTCGTCTTCTTTAACCATTGACCAAATAATCAACATATTAGCTTATCAATCAACTACTTGTATAATGATCAAATTATATTAGTAAAATTAATCAAAAGTGATATGAATATCTAAAAAGTTTATATAAGAACATGTCTAATCATATAATCATATCATATACATCTATTTCGTAGTTATGAATGTTGATGCAAAGGAGATACCCACAAACCACAACACACTCAAACCCATGTTCTAAGCTTCAAGTGCAAAGAGCGTTTGCCATTCTTCCAACATACTCACCATACTTAATTGTGTATGATTCGTTTGTTTAAGATTAACTGACTCCCTTCAAAAAGAAAGAAGACGTATAGGAACGAGAAGTTTAAATATCACATGATTTAAAAGTAGAAACCAAATTGAACTAAATCAGACAACTAAATAGGCATACTGCCAGCACTGAAATTTGTACTGCTAGCTTTAGTGATGCCACATTATATGCCTTTCTATCCACTCAACCAAAATGTCCGAACTAGTTCAGTGAATACCTGGAGCAACTTCATGATAGATGATTTGAATAAATTGGATTTTAAAGTGGAAATATGACACTACTAAGCCCATGATGGCAAGAAAGGTACTATCAGAGAACTGCAAGGAATATCATCATTGATGGAAGCAATTACTGCTGGGATATGATAAAATCAAAGGTAGAATGTTTTCAACTGCCATAAAATGAGACATTTTGCTAGGGAATGCAGAGCCAACCTATAGTAAAAGACAACAAATTAAATCAAGGGGCTCAACAAGAGACTGTAAAGATTGAAGATGCTGCTGAAAAGCAATGTGTGCTATAGATGGTGCACGATTTGATATGGAGTGACCATGGGGGCAGAGGAAGATAATCAGTCAAACATGCTCTCATGGCATGTCTCAGATCAGAAGAGTAAAAATGATAAATCTTCTTTAAAAAATTGTCTGAAAAACTATGAAGCTCTAAAGAAACAGTATGATGATTTTCTTGTTAAATTAAGTGATATTGATTTTAAAGCAGCTACATACAAAAGAGGTTTAGCAACTTTAGAAGGTCAAATTGTTAAATATAGAGAACATGATGTTCTTTTCTCTGAGGAAATTGCTCTACTTAAAAGAAGTGTATGATTTACTTAGGACTGAGCTAGAAAAGGTTAAACAAGAAAAGGAGGGGTTAGATTTTAAGATTGCAAAGTTTGACAAATCTGCAAAAGACTTAGATCAGTTGTTAGAAAGTCAGATAACTGAAAAGAGTAAAAAGGGTTTTGGATATAATGCTGTCCTCTCACCTCATCCTTTGATTCTTAATAGACCAACAACTTTAGACTTATCTTATTTAGATCTTGAAGAATTCAAAGAACAGAGGTTAAGATTAGGTCCTAGATCTAGTTTCAAGCCTAAACTACCACTGGGTTGTGATAAAGAGTCATATAAATTCTAATGAGAAATGAAGACACTTTGGAACAACATCAAATGACTAAAACTGAAACTAGCTCTTTTGAGTCTCCACTTAAGGTTGACAAAGATTGGAAAGAAAAGTTTTTCTATCCTACTAATCATGTCAGTGAAGTAGAACCTAAGAAAGTTAGGAAGAAAAATGATGCTCCAATTATTGAGGATTGGGTGTCAGATGATGAGGGTGAAGATGAGTCTCCTGTCGTGGTAAAGAAGAAAACTGTTATTCATACTGCTGCTAAAATACAAAAAACCAGTTAGGAAGCCAGTGAGATATGCTGAGATGTACAGGTCACAAAGACCTAGAGGAAACCAAAGGAACTGGAATGGTCAAAAATCCAATCAGTTAGGATGTAATTTTGTGTTTAATAACAAAGCATGTTTTATCTGTGGAAGTTTTGATCACATTCAATACAGCTGTCCTAACCAACAGAGAAAAAGAATAGTAAGTGGAAATAATTATAACAAAAAGGATAATGACTACTATTCTAAAACTCTCTCATACCCATACACACAAACATATGGCTCCAAGAGCAGTCTTAATGAAGACTGGCCTAAAACCTTTTAATACTGAAAGGCCCGTTAATACTGTTAGATCTGTTAACACTGTAGATCTTTTATAACGTCTAGCTGATGTCCTTTTAATACTGTTAGGACCCTTTATATACTGCTCACTTCCCAAATCACAATTCATCTGTGCTAGACCAGACAAATTTTCAAAATCAAGCACAATCAACTGTTCGCATTCCCTTTTACAAGAGAGTAGCTTTAACAGAAAGGTGTTTTAATCAAAGATTTAATATTGATAGGCCATTTAGATCAACTGTTAATACTGTCAGGGAAAGGGGGTTTAATGCTGTTAAGCCCCCAAGCAAGTTTGGGTTTGGAGACCCATCAAACCTAATGGTGCATCACTGGTTTTCAACAAATATAATTACATTGATGCACAAGGCATATCCAAGTCAGTAATGGCTTGGGTCCCTAAAGAAAACTAGCTTCATACTGCTAGTTATAATTAGTACTGCTAGTTATATTTAAGACTGTTTGACAAAACTGTTACTTACAGTTAGTACTGCTAGTTATTTCTATGTTCTCAACTCTCACTGTTTAAACCTTTAGTAACATTTAATACTGCAAAAACAAGAAAAATGAGGTTAAATATCTTTTTCTTGGTTTGAGCTAACTCTTTCAGATAAACAATAAGTGTAAAATTGTTACTCATGATTCTTATTTGAGGGAGGAAATGTTGTTTTTTCCATGAAGTGTTGTTTTTCACACCACACAACAAATGGTTCATCATTTTCACCATAGTCTTATAGACATCAAGAATTGAACTATACAGAGCACATGGCTACTGGGTTTTTTAAAAGAAAAACTTCTCAATCCGTTGATAGTTTACAAAAACTATATGGTTATACAATGCACCAGTTTTACAATGAAGCATTTGCTAGTCCAAAGCAACAGCTATTGGTAAAGACTACTCAAATCCGTTAATGGCTGGTAGTTTGCCAAAAACTATACTTTGTGTGAATTTGTGAGCCAAAAGAATAGAGAGAATTGGTGAGCTTAAAAACAGATAGAGAGATGTGTGAAAAACAGACAGAGTGCAAAGTGAGTTAAAAGAATTAAAGATAAAATGGTGAGCTTAAAAACAGAAAGAGAGATTATGTGAAGCTATTTTTGAATGATACACAAGTGTGGAGTTTGTACTTCGGCTTTTGTTAGAGAAGTTTTAAAACTGCAGGCTTATTTTAGTACTACAAAGAGGCCAAATTTTTGGTACTGGCTTGGATGACCGAATAGCACTAGCTTGAGCCCTATCATAATTTTTCATTAATAAAATAGAGCCGTTGAGATATTCCGCCATATACCTATGATATAGGGTTAGTACAAGTTGGACTTACGGGGCACTAGTAAACATATTTGCTTGATTAATCACGATTAAACTCAAATTTCTTAAGACGGTCAAACATATCATTAGACTGTTTTTCTCTAAAAAAATCGTCGATTAAAACTTTCTTCCAGCCTTCATAAACTTTCCTAAATGACATATATCCTACATAAATAACACTTTTTATACTCATGCTATTTGGAATTTTGTGATAAGCAAAATATGGTTGCTTTCTTGGAAAATCTACCGGGAGTTGGGGGATTCAACAAGTTATTGACTTCTAAGTCAAAGTCATAACAGCTATGCCTCAACTAAGAAGCCAAAAATCTATTATTTCATTTATCAAACAATATTGGGGACTGCAGAAGCTTCTACTGACACGATGGGGAGTAACAATCACTGCTATCTATTGATGCCAATCCAAGACTATACAAAAGCCTCCTAAAGAAGACATCTCAAGTTGGATTATCATGATGGTAATCACTCTAATCCCAACTCATAGATTTTTGATCAGCTTGCATATATGTGGTATCAAACAGATTCAGAATAAGTAACTTTTTCAGAAGGGTGTTACTATCACCTCATGGAGGTTCTAAACATGCTCGTACTTTAATAGTTTTAGCCCTAAGAAGACTGCTTGGGAGCAATTTAGTAGTAACATAGCTACTGCTCTTATCTGCTTAGCAACAAATAGGAAATACAACTTCTCTAGGCTGATTTTTGAACATATGGTCACAAACATAGGAAGCCCCTATAAGTTTTTAATGTATCCTAGGTTTATTCAAATTTGCCTAGATATGCAAAAGAAACAGCTTAAGACACATTCCAGCACATATCATGTACGCTCTCTAAATAACAAGGTTTTTAGCAACATGAGGAGGATTACCAAAGGATATACAGGGGTAGAAATTGAGTTATTTCCTACTATGCTTACTTCACCTACACCTGAATCTTCACCTATACCATCCAGGTTCACATCATCACCTTCACTATCATCTGAACCTTCCACTGACCCTACCTTTGAACCTCAACCTTCACGCGTGATGCGAGTACCAATCTACCAACACCCAATGAATCACTCTTCATGTTGTTCACTCACATGAAGATGAGGGTAGCCTGAAACTAATGGAATTGATGAATTTGGTTACTAAATTGTCTAAAACGATTGGAGTCGTGGAGGATGATTTGAAGAGGAAAAAGCAAACTTATAGTACTGCTTTCACTAAGCTTATTCTCAGGATTAAGAAGTTGGAGTCTAAAGTCAAGACTGGGAAAGCAAGGAAGAGAAGATTTATGCTTTCAGAGGATGAAGAAGATGATTCTTTCAAACAGGGCAAGAAGATATCTGACATAGATGAAGACCCTAATAACTACTTTTCAAAGATATGAGTTGTTCATGATCATGATACTGTCTGAAGAAGACAACTAAAATAGTACAACTGGCATTAACAATTAGTCTGCGTCTATAAATATTAGTATCTTCTAAAAAAACGCGTAGTACTAGCTGGTACAGTGTATATGCATAAGAGTAAAGAGGCAAGGAGGATAAAGGCAAAGCAATCATGACTGAACCAGAACCTGAGAAAAAGTCCAAGAAATTTTTGGAACAAAAGAGACTGGGTTTAGAAGAAGCTATCAGATTACAAGAACAAGTTGATGAAGAGGAAAGAGCTCAAATACCAAGAGATGAAGAGATAGCAAGACAGCTCTTAGCATTGGATGAAGAAAGAGTTACAACTGAACCTAAGACAACTAAGGATATTAATTGGAATGATCCTTCAGTTTAAAAGTATTGGGATTTGAAGAATAAACCTAAGTCAGAAGCTCAAGCAAGGAAGATCATGATTGTCTACTTGAAGAATCAAAGTAATTACCAGATGAAAGACTTTAAAGGAATGAGCTATGATGAGATTAGGCAAATTTTTGAAAAGGTATGGGATTTCAATCATAACTTTATGCCTATGGATTTGGAAATTGAAAAGGAAAAGAAGAAGCCTGCTGAGACTCAAGAGATTGAAATAGAACAAATTAAGAAAGATACTATAGGAAAGAGGAAGAAATCTCTTCCTAGAAAAAAAAACAAGAAGTACTACAAAGAAACAAAAGGTGGAACTAGATGATGAGAAGGAAGATCTCAAAGGTTATTTATGCAAGTTCTAAGAGAAAATTTGCTGTGGATGTTGATTCTCTCTCTACAAAGTATCTAATTATGGATTGGAAGACTTACATTTTGTCAGAAACTTTCATGTAATATAAAATCATCAGAGGAAATGGAAGCTCGAAGAACTACAAGATTTTGAGTGAGATTCTGGATGATTTTGATAGATAAGATGTTGTGGAGTTATACAGGCTGATCAAAGGAAAGGTATAGTTCCTCAAACCAGAAGAATATGTTTATGCCTGTGGGGTAGACTTGCATACACTTTTTGAGGTCGATGAGGAGAGTGAAATAATGATGAAGTCATATATGAATAAAGCTGATAAGTTGGAGATTATGTGATTTCTATGGAGTTCACATTCTGCTGATGCAAAATGGAATTGCCATACATATGCTTACAAAAAAGAAGTATCCTCAAAGTCAAGAAATGTTATCAAAGATGTTGAGTAAGAGATTGGAGGTTGATCAAGAGAGCACACAAGCATATGAACTACTAAAGTTCATCAGATCACAAGTGAAGAAGTAGATAAGTGTTTGAAAGAATCATCATCAGAAGTCAAAAAGATTTAATCTAGAAGAAACTTGAGATTAGAGAATAAATCACAAGTTTAGGGGAGGATTGTTGGGAATAAATCTTCATCAAGAGTTAATACTGCCAAGGTATAACTAACAGTACTAATGGAGTTAGTACTGCCAGTACAAACTTAGTACTGTCAGTGTTAGTTAATACTGCTAGAAGAAAAGTTAATACTGCTGATGGTTATTGCTGCTGACTTGGAGATAAGGATGTAAAGAGATAAATATGGAATGTATGTATTTTAGGAAGATTCGTATATGATTATAATTGTAATTGATCCTAAAAGTTCGGTAGTTATCTTGTAAAGGACTCTTTGTGGTGTATAAAAGGAGATCCTAGGTTAAGGTTTTAGATAGACATAAGAGATAGATATACATTTTAGAGAAAGAACGTATAGCTTCAAGGTTGTAACCCTAGTACTAAGCAAGAGTACTCGTATTATTGTTTTAATAATATTGAAGCATTTTGTGTTTTATTCATTGTTCATTGTTTAGTACTGTTTCATTGATTAATACTTCTAGAGTTGAAAAGTTGACTTCGATTAACCTATTTTGCGTAAAACGGTTACGGTTTAACCAAGTGTTGAGAGAGAGTCTTGAGTTCATGAATGAATCACTTTTGATTCATCTCCTTGTTTTGGAGTGTTTTGTGGCCTTTTAAAGCTTTCCGGGAAGTTTTCCCGCGTTTAGCAAAAATCGTCACGCAGCGCGTACCGACACGACAGTTAATTTGAGAATGAGCTTAAGTAGCTTTGGAAGAACGTTTAAAGAATTTATTGGGTAAGTAAATTCATAATTTAAAATAACGTAGTCTAAATACGTAAATCGTGGAGGTGTGAGTTAAAAGTTATCAGAAAACAGGCATTTTCATGAAATTTGAACTAAGTGCGTATCGGTCGTAAAAGTGAAATTTGTGAACGGAGTCTAAAGTGACAAGATGTATTTTGGAGTCGAGAAGCTTTTAAAATTTGGAAGAAAGGTTTTGGTTTGATTTGAAGTAACCTCATATTTTGGTCCTGACACGTCTGATAAATGTTCAAAATGAATTTTTAGGAAGTTTAAGTTGGAAATGTATCGTGTAAATAACCTAGATTATTGGAAAAATGTTTTTAAGATCAATAAAAATACTACGGAGCTTCGGGAAATATTTTAAAGTCAAAGTTTTTTGAGTTTACGTGAACCCCACAGGAAAAGAAACCTGCCCGAAACATCCTAGGATGCCTTGGCCGGCTATGAGACAAAATGGGGGACACCAAGGCACATTTTTAGCTTATGAGATCCTTGCATGGTACATGTCATTTTGTTTTAACCTCAAACATGCACCTCATACACCATTTGAAAATCAAACAACAAAAAAATATCCTCTCCCTTCTCTCTCAAAATCGGACGCAAATCACAATGACAAGAAACATAATTTTTGAAGATTTACCAAGAACACGGGGTTAAGAAAACACTATAGGGTTGATGTTTGGTAGTCTTGGGTTATAGAAAAACTACGTTTTGGTAGTTGGATTTGTATTCTTCTTGCTTTTTAAAACCCTAAATTGTAAATCGTCTAAGCAAATTTTAAGTTGTACTTTTATGTTCCTTATAATGTCTAAATGTTAGTAGTACAAGTTTATTGTCGTGAAAATCAAAACTTGGAAACAAAACGTATGATTTAAAGGGGTGTTTGTTGGCATCGAATACAAAAATAGGAATAAAGGTTGGTCATTTGAATATTATGGTTGTGTTGGTAAAATAACATGTGTTGTAAAGTGCTTATTTTGAGACCTAGCTTAATAATAAGCTAGTTTTGGCTTATTTGGCTTTTGGGATATGTTTGTTTGGGCTCGGCCCAACCGTGGGTTAAAGAAAAGGTTTGTGGGCTCGGCCCAATACCACTCGGCTTATTTGGTTCGAGCTTATGGCTTATTTGATTTGACTTATTTTGTTTCGGCTTGTATTCGGCTTATAGCTTATTTATGTTTTCGGCTTATATTTGGCTTTTCGGCTTATATCGATTTCGGCTTGTGGCTTATTGGATTCGGATTATATATTGGGCCTAAGGCTTATATTGATTTCGGTTTACACTTGGGCTTAGAGCTTATTGGGCTTTGGCTTATTTGTTTTGGCTATTCGGGCTTCGGTTTATATTGGGCTTATGTTTTGATTTTGGGTTATATATTTTGGGCCTAATAATGGTTTTGGATAGGTGAAATATCTTCGGGCTAAATTTAAAATCTAGATGGGCCATAAGGCCCAATGACAAATAAATGGTGAATGGACTTAGATTGGAGCTAAAAGTGATTTTATGGGACTTACCAAATGTTATTAAACTAATGTTGGGCTTTCGGGCCCAATAGGTAAAAACTTAATAATATGGACAAATAAAGCGGATAAATTGGTTAAAAGGAGTAGTGTCGAAAGTGGAAAAATGGTTAAATTGGTCAACTTTAGTCAAGATTGAGAAGTCGCTTTGAAAATATAGACTTTTGGCATTTTGTCAGAATTTTTGGAGATTGTGAAAAGTGTTGAAATATAGGGTTTGAAAAACCTTGGAAACCTTTTTCAAACGAACAAGTCATGTTGAAATTTTGTGAAAAATACCACACTTAGAAATAACGTGGAACAATTAAATTTGTGTCAACTCAACTAAAGGACAAAAGACGAATTTTGTAAACGTTAAGTGTTAAGATTACACGATTGAACATGGACATACTAAAATGATAAGGTTTTATACTTAACCCGTTTAGCCCGATAAAGAGAAAAAAATAACAAAATATTATTACTTTTAAATTATATATATAATATAATATATTATATATATATATATATTATAGTATATAAATAATATATTAATAAAATATTATTATTATTATTATTATATATATATATATATATATATATACACACACACACAGTTTAACGTTGCGGAGATGTTTAATCGCTTATTTTGAACTTTGAATTCCTACTTATTTCTCGTCGGATTCTCTTGGACCGTTTGGTCAGTTGTTTCGCTTTAAGTTGTTGGATGTGTTTTGAGTATTTTGGATTGATGTCGCACTCACCCCAAGTGAACTGAGTTGTTTTACTTAAGTACCACACAGCCATAATACCAAAACATTTGTAATGACAATAAGAGATTTTGTAATGGGAATAAGAGTTTTGAAATAATGATGAGGGTTTTGTAAAGAGAATGAGGATTTTGTGTGAGTAAATAAGAACGCTTGTACAATAAGGCAATTTTGTACAAAATGTTAATAAGGTAAAATTAATGTTAGGTCGTGGCCGGGTACCGTTGTGCGTTATAGAGGCTATTTGGTGGGTTGCATAGTTATTGTTTGGTTCGTTGTGTAGAGATTATCTGTGCGGTTATTATCATCTGTGAGGTGAGTTCTAGTAGCCTCAAATGTGTTTTGAACTGTGAGAAATGTGGTTTGTTTTTGGACAATTATGTGCTTATGACTGCTATGTGAATATTATGTGGTTTGATTGTACTTGCATCCATCGAGGTGCATGACAATGTATGTGATTAGCAAGGATTTTCTATGTCTTGTTGTGGTCCTGCCCTAAGTAATTGTGCTCCGGCTGGTAAGCCCTTAGGTGCGTAAGTGACATTCGGAGTTGCGACTCCAAGAGCATTAGTATATGTTGGTTTGATGACTAGCGGGGATGCTAGGTCATGGTACATGATTAGCGAGGATGCTAAGTCATGGGTTTGTTTGCATATATTCACTGTCATATTGCACAATTTTCCACTAATGAAAATATTGGCACAGCGACTAGGTTTTAAATCAAACCTACGAGCTCACCAACATTATTGTTAGCGTTTTCGAGTATCATTTTCAGGTGTGTTTTTAATAAAGATAAATGGGGAGTATTAGGGACCAAAGATGAGTACATTTGGGAGTTTATTGAAGGACAACTGTTTGACTTTTTCTAAGGTTGCGAAATTGTAAACTTTTGTAAATAAACTTTTCTAAACAATATGTGGTATGATCTTGTATCTTGTGTAATGTGAATTATTATGTCACATTTCTGTGTTTCCGCCGCTGACGGGGTGTGACAACCGGGTCTTGACCGGGTATAACCGGATACAGCCGGGTCTTGATCGGGTATAACCGGATATAGCCGGCGCTTAGCCGGATCTAACAGGATACATCCGGGTCTTGGCCGGGTCTAAACGGATACAACCAGATTTTGGCTAGAATATCCGGGTCTTGACCGGGTCTAACCGAATACAGCCAGGTCTTGGCCGGAATATCCGGTTCTTGGCCAGGTCTAAGCGGTACAATCTGGTTTTGGCCGTTTTCAGTTGGAGTGACAGCATAAGACCTGAAGGTTTCCTGTCTTCTGTTCTGTTGTGGTTGGTGATTATTGTAGCGGTTGTTGGTGTTGGTGTTACGGTAGTTGTTGTTATTATCGTTGCGGTAGTTGTTGTTGTTGAAAGTTCTTCTGTCGTCAAACTTTCATTTGTGATCACTTGATACTTGCACCGGAGTGTGCTTTGTTACCTGATCCATTAGCCTCTGGGCTATGTTAATGGCTTCCTCTAGAGTTTGAGGTTTAGAGGCGGTAACATTCCCTTCAATACTTTGAGGCAATCCCCTAATGAAAACTTCCATCATTTTCTCAGAATCTGGCACCATAGTGGGACACAAGGTTGCCAATTCCTGGAATCTTCTCACATATTCCTTGAGATCATTCCCTTTCACAGTCAGATGGTAAAATTCGTCTTCCATCTTCTGGACCTCAGTTCGGGGACAATACTTCTTTATCAAAAGCTTTTTGAATTCAACCTAGGTAATCTTGTAAGCTTCTTCTATCCCAATAGGTTGGGCAAAAGAATTTCACCAGGATAAAGCTTCTTCAGTTAAAGTACCAGTAACAAACTTTACTTTGCAGTCTTTGGTACAGTTGCTACAGGAAAACACTAATTCAATTCGCTCAAACCAGCGGATAAGTCCAATAGCTCCTTCCATACCTTTGAAGTAGATAGGTTGGTAGCTCATGAACCCTTTGTAGCTACACTTTCTTGCTACAGGAGCTTCTCTTTCTCTGGTGTTCCTATTGGTATTGTCAGCATTTGCCATTGTTGCAGCTTGTGCTTCCAGAGGTAACACTGTCAGCAACTAGTTTCCTGATGGCAGCTTGAGTCATGGCTGGTGCTTCAGATGTTGATGTCCTTTTGGGAGGCATTCTATCAACATAAGACAACACGTAATAAGAATGATATCACAAGTCTTAAAATGCAATGCTTATATTTGAACTTTAAGCATTTTTAACAATAGTGATATTGAAATCATAGATACTTATTTGATATAGATTCTAACAAGCATCTGATAAGTCACGGTATGATTCATAATGATGAAGACAGAGATGTAATATAAAACATATGATGAATATAAAACGGGATCACCATTATATTATATCATGAACAACTTGCCTTTGTACTATACATAGTCAAAATTTGACAAGTGTTGTTATTTATACCACACATCCCGTGGCTAGGTACTAACAAAAGCTATAACTAGTATCTAATCTAGTAGTCCGATGGTCCTTCCTGGCTGTTCTTGTGTTCATAGATTGCATCCCAAAGACTTTCCTTATCGGCTTGGTGACGAATCTGGATCTCCTCGATAATTTGTTCTAGATTAGCAATCCTGAAGCGAGCCAGAGCAATCTTGCTGTTATTTCCCATTTGCTTTCTTTGAAGTTTAGCAATTTGAGCACGAGACTCTCGGAGTTCAGCTTTCAGATTGTCAAAATCTTGTTGTATGACAGATTTGTTTTCCATTATCAGAGATTATTTGTCACACCCCGTAAATTCCCGGTTAGTATTCCGACCCACTCCGGTCATCTACTTTAAATTTTATTCGTTGCGTTAAAATCTAGACTTGTCTTACAAGAGCTTTCTCCCATCTCAAATTCTTGACGTATGGCAGAAGTAGAGGAGAATGATTGGTTATGGCCTTGTTTCTTAGGTGACAATAATTCCTTCAGAAGGAATGAAATTCTTGAGGATAAACATTGAATGGATAGCTTTGTATAGTGGAGGCCACACTGTGGTGGTGGAATAGGTGATTCTTTAGTTAGTATCGCATGTTGACCTTCATATGATGGGTCTTCGAAAAGTGTAAGATTGGTGATGAAAACTATTTAGGAACTAACCAATGAGTTATTTGAAGAGCTAGAATAAGTTTTTCCTGGTGAAGCTGGGAAATAGTCTGGGGAAGCCGTGATATAGTCCAGAAAGTTAGAGGAAAAAGCATCCTTAATATCCAAAGTAGGATGGTTGGGAGAAGACATCACTCTGTTAACAACCCAGTAGTAAATAACATATAAGTTTTTTTAAATAAAGTATATAGCTTATGTATCTTTACATACTATTCCAGATAATGTGTGGCATGAGTGATTTTCTTGGATGGAAAAGAAAAGTAGTTATCAGTTAAGGTTTCAACCTTGTTCTCGTTACCGTGGCTCTTGATACAATCTATACACCCCCATTTTTGACATATAGCAGCGGAAGCTAATCTAGGGTAATATTTATAGTTTCCAAACAGTATAATCATAGAAAACGACTCGAAAGAGACGTTTTTAAAAGATAAGTTATCATTCATTATTTCATTAGAGTTTTTACAAACAGAGGTCCCAAAATCTACATGAAAACATAAAGTTTGAATGATAACAGTTTAGCCATGTCAAGTACCGTATTCACTCCGTGCCATAAGATGTTCAGTTACCTGAGATAAACATGCTAAAAAGGTCAACACAATGGTTGAGTGAAATTCATAGTTTATAATAATAGTGTATTACAGGTCATCATAAGAGTGGGTACATTGTTATACACCCATAAGTGTATTAAATTGCTCAATGAGTACAATTATTTTGGCAAAACAGTTTTATGGTCTAAGCTCATGGCACTCCCAACACTGACTAGTGTATATATCAATAATGATATATATAAAGATAATGGCCCCGTGTAGGTAATTTCCATATACCTATGAGTTTCAAATATAGTGCGTTTGGTTACCTATTCGTCTAACACAAACGGGATTCGTCAATCCCCAATAGGCCTATTCAAAATATTTACGTTAACTCGCAAGTGATTAATGGTCCATAATGGTGGGGGTATTTTGGCATAAAGGGTCTTAGACAACAGATGCAATAATATATCAGGATAGCATACATTTAGAAAACACTTGTATTCATGTTTTATAGCATGTATTCCACCCTCACGGGGTTATGATATTGAAGATTTAAAAGTGAGGTATGAATCTACCTTAACAATATAGGGAAATTGATTGATGGTAAAAGTTTATCAAGTGAAGTAACGGCTTGTCACGCAACCTGGATATATTGTCAAGTCTTTATGTTTGATAGTTTGTTTACAAAACTTTCAATAAAGTTTAACGTATATCTTTGATTTATTAAATTATGGAAATATTGTATCGCTGTTCGGGCTATCATAATCCAGAGGCCATGTAGTATCGTTTGAGGAGCCAGGGCACTTTAAATCGTAAACCCAGCAAACTCGTCAAAACGAAAACTCAAATGAAACCCTTTATATGAAATTCCCTAGTAACGTGATACGATAAGATTTTAAGTTTCTTCAAAAGTTAGTTGATGATAATTTATGTTAAATATATAACGAAATAATGCGTCGATTTATGATTAATAACGATAAATGTGTCGGGTTTTAATAAAATTGAGTTTTATAATATTAATATATATTCTTTATAAATTTTTATAATAAATTATAGTATTTATATTTTAAGTTTGCAAAAATTAGCAATATATTACCCTTGGTTTATAAAATTTACAAACCCTTTAGTCCCTTTATATATATAGTATATATAATTTTAACCTTTAACTTTGAAACTTGCAAAATTAGGTCTCTTATAGTTTAACTCTAGACTAATTGATATTTTCAGCCCTTTAGTTATAAATTTAAAAAGTTACGATATATACTTGTGCATGGAAATATTTGCCAAAACCAAGTCTTAAAAAAGCCAATGGCAAGCTTATTTTAGGATTCCAAATGATATTTTCAGGTTATAGCTTATTAGAATAAGCTAAAATAAGATGTTCTAACATAACAAAAGTTTAGAAAAAGGATTCATTAGCTAGAAAATCAAAACGGGTTGTTTTTAGGGTTTTAATAAAAAACACATGGGTTTGAGGATTCAAAGCTTCAAACAAGAGTTCATATATGATCTTAAGAGTATTATGAACATTCTAATACAGATTATAAGTTTATGGAACAAGATATTAGGCTTACTTGAGCTAAAATAGGTCGAAATGGGGTTTTCGGGTTCGTACGCCTTGTAACGACTTCAAGGGCTTCTTTTTATTGATTCTTGGCTTCTATTCTGAGTTTAGGGACCTTATACTTCTTCCTTGGCTGAGCTAGAACTCCATTTGTGTGTGTATTGAAGTTTTGAGGTGTGATTTGAAATGTATACATGTTTTGGCTATTTATAGGGTTAAAACACCCTTGGTGCCTAAGTTTTAGCTATGAAAGGTGTCAAAAGCTGTAGAGTGATAATTAAAGAGGGATATAGATGATTCATGGAAGCTATTGAGTGTAGCACTGCAAGGTGGAGGGTGTTGTGGTTGTTTCATGTAAAATAGAGGACAAGTAGGTGACAAGGCCAAACTTAGATCTTAAGGGTGGTGATAAAGGTACATGGTAGGCTGCTTTTGAGGTCATGGTGATGTTATAGAGGTGCTAGGGTGCTTGCTTGAGGTGTTTGGCTGCTTAAAATGGGTAAAAATGTAAGAAAAGGGGTGTCGAGTTCATTTCATTTTGGGTTAGGGTTTTAGGGTTTTAATTCGTGTTATGGTTAGGGTTTAAGATAGTTTAGGGTTTAGGATTAGTGTCAGGATTAAGGTTTAGGGTTTAGGATTAAGGTTTAGGGTTTAGTTTTAAGTTTTAGGGCTTAGTTTTAGGTTTAAAGTGAAATTAGGGTTTTGTTTAGGGTTAAAGGTTTTAAATTAGGGTTTTAGATGACTTAGGGTTGAAGTTTATGGTTTAGGAGTCATGCATTAAGTTCTTGTACCTTGTGTTAAAGTGGTGGTAAGAAACTAGAATGAATTTGGAGGTAAAATGACCTAGTTTAACTTTCTTGCATTATTGACTTGTACATTGAGCTTTGAAAAGTTGTACATTGTTTTGGAGGGAAAATTTATTCAAATATGGTGCATTGTACACTTGTACATGTGCTTTAAAGGCTTACATGTTCATTTTATATGTATACATTACATATAATTAGGGTTTTGATATAAACGTTTACGTTTAATGCCTGTTTTAATATAACGTTTTGAAAAGTACGTTAAATGGATAATGTACTTGGTAAAATGATATTAAGATATAGACTTGACATATTAGGATGTTTACATGATGTAAACATAGATAGAGATGGCATTGGTAGAGGTTGCGTGAGCTCGTTTACTTTAGAGATGCAAGTTACGTTGCATAATGAGATAAAGCAAAAATTTCCCTATAGAAAGGTGGTATATATATAATAGATGGATATTAAAGTGCATCTAATTTAATAGATGGATATTTACATTGATGAAAATTACGGGTTGTTATATCCTCCACCTCATCCTTTAATCTATAATAGACCTAAAAAGCTTGATTTGTCTTATTCTGGTCTAGATGAATTCAAAGAGCCTGAATTTAATGGGTATGGTTCTCAGGATAGTAAGAAAGAGTCAAATGTTGTTTGTGATAAGAAATCAGATGATTTTAAGAAAATTTTTGATAACTCTTTGGTAAAAGAACAGGTATCAAAAGATACAAGTAGCTTTGTTGAGTCTTCACTTAATGTTGATAAAGAAACTGTTTTTCCTGTTGATAAAAAGGTAAAGTCTGTCAAACCTAAAAATCATGAAAAACCAGTTAAAAAGTCAATTAGGTATGCTGAGATGTATAGATCACAAACTCCTAGGGGAAATTAAAGGAATTGGAATGGGCAGAAGTCCAATCAACTAGGAAGTGATGAAACTATTAGAATTGCTGGAACTTTATACATAACTGTTAAATATGTTGCATAAAAATAGAAAGAGTGATTTGGTGAGCCAAAAGAAATAAGAGATTAAGTGAGCTTAAAAATAGAAAGAGAGATGTGTGAATAAAAACAAAAATGAGTGATTATGTGAGCAAAAAGAATTAAGAGATATTGTGAGCATAAAAACAAAAAGTGAGTTTGTGAGAAGAATCAATTGATAATAGAAGTCCTTTTTGGAAAGAAAATGAAGTTAGTACTGGTAACTTAAAACTTAATGCTGTTAGTCTTAGGTTATTGGGTTACTTACTACTGCTAGGCATAACTTTGTGCTATTAGTTTAAGTTAATGCTGCTAGGCCTAGTTTAGTGTTGCAGTTCAAGTTAATGCTGCTGAGGGTGATTCTATTAATACTTCGATTTAAGGTTTCATTCGATCCTTTATTCGATTTCAATCATTCAAACACTCTCTAACCATAAACCTTAACTCAATTTCATCTTTGATCATCCAAATACAACACAATGTCAAACCTAACTTTTACTGATACTCACAACATGGTCGCATTCTTGGACAAACCCGTTGAAAGTGATGGATTTCATAAGATTATTGATTTTTTGAATGCTAATCAGATTCGTTATGCATTGACTGTTAATCCTACTATCTACACGTCTTGCATTGAACAGTTCTGGGCAACCGTAAAGGCAAAGACGGTTAATGGTGAACGTCAGATACAAGCCCTAATTGATAAGAAGAAGGTGATCATCATGGAGACAAGCATTAGAAGTAATCTTCACTTGGAAGATGCAGGAGGTACTGATTGTTTGCCAACTGCTACCATTTTTGAAGAAATGGCAAGAATGGGGTATGAAAAACCTTCTCAAAAGCTTACATTTTATAAAGCTTTCTTTTCTCCACAATGGAAGTTCTTAATTCATACCATTACCTAGTGCCTTAGTGCCAAATACACTGCATGGAATGAATTCAGTAGTACAATGGCTTCTTTAATCATATGCTTGGCTACAAACTAAAAATTTTATCTGTCTAAGTACATTTTTGATGCTATGTTGAAACACTTAGATAGAGGGGTTAAATTTCTGATGTATCCACGATTTCTATAAGTTTTCATTAATCAACAGCTTGGTGATATGTCACAACACAAGGAGAGAAGGAAAAGATTTTTCTGGGAGAATAACACCTTTGTTTCAAACAATGATGGTTCAACCTACTCAAGATGAGGGTGTAGATTCAGGCATTCCTGTTGATTCTCTTCAAACACCCATTACTTCTCAACCATCATCCTCTAGATCTCAAAAGAAACAATCCAGGAGAAAACAGAGGAAGAACATTGTAGTTACTCAAGAGGAGACACAACAAGATACTAGTGTTCCTACACCTTCCAATGATCCACCTCTCAGTGGTAAGGATAACATGCAACTATCTGAATTGATGCTTTTGTGTACCAATTTACAAAAATAGGTTCTTGATTTAGAAAAGGCAAAGGATGCTCAACAGCAAAGGAGATTGTTGATTTAAAGAAGAGGGTCCAGAAGTTGGAAAGAAAAAAGAAATTAAGAACTACAGGATTCAAAAGATTAAGGAAAGTTGGTATGTCTAGGAGAGTTGAATCCTCTGAAGATAAGGAGAGTTTGGGTGATCAGGAAGATGCATCTAAATAGGGGAGGAGGATTGAAGACATTGATAAGGATGCTGATGTTTCTTTAGTTGATGATAGCCAGGGGAGGTCAGATGATGCAAAAATGTTTAATATAAATGATCTTCATAGTGATGAGGTAAATGTAGATATGCCAGTTGATGAGAAACAAGAGCAGAGTGTAAAGGAAATAGAAGTAAATACTAGTGTTGAAGGTATTGCTGCTCCTATAACTATTATAGAAATAAGTTGCTCAGGACATCTTATTCAAATAAAGCAGCTAACCTAAAGTTGTTATATGCTGCTACAACAACAACAACAACTACAAGACCCAAGGCTAGAGGGGTTGTAGTACAGGAGCCTAGTGAATTCAGAACTCTACAAGAATCACAACCTTTAATTACTAAAGACAAAGGTAAAGCAATCATGATTGAGCTTGAAGTTCCTCTGAAAAGAAAAGATCAAGTTGCTCTTGATGAAGATTTGGCAAGAAATCTTCAAGCTCAGTTGGAGGCTGAAATTATAGAAGAAGAAAAGCTTGCAAGGAAACAAGAAGAAGAAGCCAACATAGCTTTGATTGAGTCATGGGATAATACACAAGCTATAATAGAGGTAAATTTTGAGTTAGCTCAGAGGCTACAAACAGAAGAACAAGGAGAGATAACTATTAAAGAAAGATCAAGACTGTTTGTAGAGCTTATGAACAAAAGAAAGAAACACTTTGCAATGCTTAGAGCTGAGGAAAAGAGAAGAAAGCCACCAACTAAAGCTCAAAAGAGGAATCAAATGTCTACCTATCTTAAAAACATGAGTGGATACAAACATAATCAGTTAAAGAACAAGAGCTATGAAGAAATCGAGAAGATGTTTGATAATGAAATAAGGAGAGTAAACAGTTTTATACCTATGAATTCTAAGGTAGTTAAGAGTAAAAAGGGAATAGAAGAAAGTTCTAAAGGTAAAGAGGATGAACTAGAATCTAATAAGTCAAAGAAGGCAGAAAGTAGTGAGGAGAAAGCTAAAGGCAGTAGAAAGAAGATGCTTGGTAGGAAAAGAGCAGGGAAAGAGAAACAACAAGAATCTTCAAAGAAACAAAGAATAAAGGATGACAAAGAGACAGATGAGCATGAAGAAGATGATGAAGCTGAGCTAAAAAAGCATCTAGTGATAGTCAAAGATGATGAAATAGCAATTGATGCTATACCACTTGCCACTAAACCACTAGTGATTGTTCAATACAAGCTTCTTAAAGAAGGAATAATGGTGCATTATCAATTGATCAGAGCAGATGGAAGTTCCAAGAGATATTCTTCAATGATTAGGATGCTTCAAGATATTGACAGAGAAGACTTGGAGACTCTTTGGAAGTTAGTCAAAACAAAGCATGGTGATACAAGGCCTGAAGATGAACATGAAAGAGTGTTGTTAGGAAATTTTAAAGTCATGTTTGAACCAGACATTAGAAGTAAAGTATGGAGAGATCTACAAGGTTATACAGTGACTGGTTGGAAATTGTATGATTCATGTGGAGTGCACTTTGTAAGGTTTGGAAATGTGCACATCTTCATGTTAGTTGAAAAGAGATATCCCCTCACACCAATAACAATCACCAATATGCTAAACAAGAAACTTCAAACTGATCATTTTAATGAGATGTGCTATCAACTGCTCAAGCTTATGGTAAAGCAGCAAAAGGGTCAATAAAAGGTTTGAATGCATCTTCCTGATACTGATGAAGACTTTTAACAAAGAAACTTGAAGATTCAGAAGATGAACATCAAGTTTAGGGGAGGATTGTTGGGACTTAAAAGACTTCAAGGATTCTTAGAAGTTACTACTGCTCAGGTACATAATGGAAATTATGCTAAGTAGTTAGTACTGGTAGTATAAAGTTACCACTGCTAGTTACTGCTGTTAGTATAATTTAGTACTGTTAGCATAAAGTTACTACTGTTAGTTAAAGTTAAGACTGCTCAGAGTTGAAGACTGAAATATAAGCTAAGTAGTTAGTGCTGCTAGTAGTAATGTTAAGACTGCTAGTACATGTTACTACTGTGAAGTACTATTAGTAACTGCTAGTACTATTGTTACTACTGTCATAAGTTTCTTAGTATAGTGCTGCTGTGAAAAATTTATGCTGCTGGATTACAATTGCCTAGAAAGACTACTACTACCCAAGAAAGATAAAGACGGTTTAAAGAATAAAAGATTGTTTGGGAGACAAGAATACTTGTGAAATAAGTATTGAGATTATTTTTGTACAAAGATATGTTATAAAGTATTTGTTAAGAGATTACGTTTATGTTTAGAAAAGATTATGATCTCTAAGGAATGTATTGTAAGCCGACTAGGGAGGCCCTAGGGCATTAGTTGAGATATCAAGTTCACAAGTTCATAAGTTTTCATAGTTGTCAAGTCGATTCAGAAAAGCTTCAAGGTTGTAAACCCTAGTACTAGTGAAGAGTACTCGTTTTATTGATCTAATAATATTGGAGCATTTTGGTTATATCTTTGTTTATTCAAGAATACTGTTTTATTCATAATACTTCTAGGTATTAAGGTGTAGATTTCGCATACACTTTAGTATACCTACACAGTTTCTACAACAAGTTATTTTGGATTTATCCAAGGTAATTTACCCTTAGAAAACCTAAGGAATCGATCTAGGATTGGGATCAACAACACCCTTCTCAGGCACCGGTTGCTAACCATTCTTCAGTGCTTCATCATCAATCCTACCAACCACCTGATGTTCATCAACCATCACAAGCATCATTTCGTCTAATGAATTCAGGACTTGTTATCCTATTATTTTACCTTCTGATGATCCAATTGCTAGTCTCAACAAGAAAATAGCTTTCATTAGCATCGCATTTACTTTTTGATATCCACCAACCAACAACCAACTTAGAACCTTGTCTAACCCAAGGAACCAGGAACCGTTCAAGATGGAAGAGTTTAAGTGTAGACTGTTCAGGGGAGATAAAATTAGGGGTATACAGGTAGTGGTGCTAGGAGTAATGCTATAGCTACAGGGGTTAATAGAACTGGGGGAACTAACACAGTAGGTTAGGCAAAGGTTACTCATTGCTACAACTGTCAAGAGGAAGGCCACATGGCATGACAGTGTACCAAACCTAAAAGGCATAGGAATTCAACATGGTTTAAAGAAAAGGCAATGCTTACTGAGATAATGGAATCGGGAATGGTTTTGGATGAGGAACATATAGCATTCTTAGCAGATAATAGGGATACAATTACTACAAGCCAATAGTCTCAGGAAATTCCAACTCTAGCAGCTTTTCAAACTGATGACCTGGATCCTTTTGACTCTGACTATGATGAGACTCCGTTTTCAAGTGCTGTTCTTATAGCTAAGCTTTCATCATATGACTCAGAAGTTCTTTTAGATATACCAAGTCATGACAATTATCTTGATAATCATGTGATCGGTCAAAATGTGCAAGAGATGCAGTATTCTGAACAACCAGTCTTTAATAATGAAACAAATATTGACATAACAAGTGATAGTAACATGATTTCATATGAACAATATCTAAAAGAAACTAAAAATGCAGTTGTTCAAGATACTTCCTCTTCTGCACAACAAGATGCAATGATAATGTCCATGATTAAAGAAATGTCTTAACAAGTTGCTAAATGTAATGAGGTAGATAAGGTGAATAAAGCTGTGAATGAATCATTAACTACTGAGCTTGAAAAATACAAAGAACAAATCAAATTGTTTGAAGAAAGACAAAACTGTGACTTAAATAATAGAGAAAAGTATCTTGATAGTCAATTACGAGAGGTTATTTTGACATAAATGCAAAGGTTGCGGATTTTCAAAATTAAATTCACTCGTTAAAACTGCAACTTTTTGCAACCGTTGAAAGTCATAAGACTTTGTCAAAAACGGTTGATGTTTTAAAAAAGGCACCTAAAGCAAAAGAGGATGAATATCTCAAAGAAATAATTGAGTTAGAAAAGAAAAAGAAAGCTTTAGACAATGTGGTTTACAAAATGGGCCAGTCAACGCAAACGATGCATATGTTAACAAAACCTTAAGTTTTTTACGATGAAGCTCACAAAACATCACTCGGTTATCAAAACCCTTTGTAATTAACTCAGCTCAAAGAAAAGTACCGTCGTTGTACTATGGTAACATAATTGTTAAGCCACATGATGCTTTGCGTGTAATGGATACTGAGGAAACATTAGAAATGGCTAAAGAAAGTAGGTTAAAGAGGCATGCTAAACAAAATGATCCAATTGTGAAAGAAAAGAAAGTAAATATTACACCCATAGATTATGTTGTATTGAATAAATTGTCTGAGCATTTTGTGCCTCAAAAGCAACTTTCTACAGAACAAGCATTTTGGTTACCCATTTCAAAACCCGTTTTTGAAATACCACCAGTTCAACCTGAACCGGTTCTAAGGAAATTCCTCGCGAACTTCCTACAGTTAGTTTGGTTAAAGATAGTTTTAACAAAATGAGAAGTCATGTGAATGATTTTCAAAATGTGGTAACTATCCGTACCAAGGTCACTGGTCAGAATAATGGTTCATGGGGATTTGAACACATTCGGGAAGCTTTTGATAAAGATGTTAAACCTTTTGTTAAAACATTAAAAGAGTATTTTCATATGTTTGATCAAGGTCTTTATAAAGAAATTACTGACATGAAAGTAGTTTTTACACAAATGGAAACCAAAGTTGCCAAATGTTTTGTAGAAAGGAAAACTTTTGAGATTAAAGATAAAGAATTGATCATTGAAAATGATCGTCTCTTAGAGCATATTATCTGTCAAGATGTTATGAGTGTTGTAATGCATGCTGATGTTGAATCAAAAAATGTGTTGCCTGCAAATAATAATAGTCTTGAACATGATAATCTTGAAGCTGAGCTATTGAAAAAGGAAAATGATAGATTAATAGAACTAATCATTTCTCAAGATCTTGTGCATACTCATATGAATACTCTTGCTACCGTTGCTAATCATCGAAACATGGAAAAGAGTTATTTGGAATAATATAATAAGAATTTGTAACTTTGAGCTGAGCTTTCAAAAAAGAATGATATGGTTGAAAAGGCGGTTTATAATGAACTTTCAAAAAAATGTGCACAGATAGAAAACCAATGTATTTCTCTTGAAATCAAAATGCAACAATACAAAGAAAGTTTTCAGAATAACCAACTACATAACAATCAAACTGTTCCTGAATTTCTGGCATTGTTTAAAATAAATGATTTGAAAGCTCAGTTAGAAGTGAAAAATAATTCAATCAACAAATTGAAGGACCACATTGCTACTTTAAAAGGCAGCTGTGTGTATGAAGATGATAAATCTGCAAATATATCTAGAGTCATTGCCCCAAGGATGTATAAGCTAGATTTAGAACCTCTTTCTCCTAAGTTGCTAAGAATTAGGGAAGCTCATGTAGACTAATTGAATTACACATCGGAACATGCTGACACTCTCTGTGACATAGTGGAGCATGCTAGAGCCTTAAAGCCTTTAGATAGTGACTTAGACTCTGCCTATAAGTTTGCCACACGAGTTCAGGAATTGCTAGTTTATGTCAAGGATACATGCCCTAGTTCAAGCAAACAAAGTGAGAAGCTAATTGCCGTTACACCAATAAAAAAAACAAAAAAGTTAGGTTTGCGGAACCTAGTAAATCATCAAGAAACACACAAAAACAAGAAGAGTCACACAAAATAAAAGATTCTAACCAACCTTTGTTGACTTCTACAGGAATGAAGAGTTCTACTAGTTCTAGCAGATCACAACCTTCAGGCAATACCAAGAAAGATAGGATCTCGCAAACAACCAGTAGCAACAAAAAGAATAAAGTAGAAGGCCACCTTAGGAGCGTTAAATCTAGCTTAAATAAAAAGAATCGTGTTTCTGAACCTGTTTGTAATGCAAATGTAAAGCATTCAATGTAAAATGTGAATTCTGAGCTTATTTGTGCTACATGTAATGAATGTATGTTTGATGCTATTCATGATTTGTGTGTTCTTACATATGTAAATGATGTTAATGTGTGTGCTAAATCTAAATCTGTTAAGAGAAAAAAGAAGAAAGAGTGGAAACCCTACGGGTAAAGTCTTCAATAATGTTGGATGTAGATGGAAACCTACAGGACGGACCTTTACTATAACTGGAAATACGTACCCTTTAACTAGGATAACTTCCACTCCAATAGTGCCTCCTAAGGAAACCAGATAAACACCTGTAATTACATCAACTCCAGAAAATAAGATGTACCGTAGGAGAACTAAAATTACAAATTCTGTGAGTTTGAGCAGTGAACCTAGCATCTTAGGACCTAGGCCTTCTAACAACTCGAAACCTAAAAAAATTAGGGATCTAATGTTTCTACTTCTCCATCTTCTTCTCGTGTCCATTGCAGGTCGTCCAAATCATCCTCTGGTACTTGGACTCAGGATGCTCCAAGCACATGACAAGGCAGTACTCTCAGCTCATCAACTTTGTTAGCAAATTCATGGGTACTGTTAGATTCGGGAATGATCATGTTGTGGCAATCAGAGGTTATAGGGATTATCATATTGGAAATGTCATGATTTCTCGGGTTTATTATGTGGAGGGGTTAGGATACAACTTATTATTAGTAGGGCAGTTTTGTGACTCTGATCTCGAAGTGGCATTTCGTAAACACACCTGTTACGTTTGTGACCTAGAAGGTGTTGATTTACTCAAGGTATATAGGGGCTCAAGTTTATACACTCTGTTACTGGAAGAAATGATGCAATCCTCTCTAATTTGTCTCTTGTCGAAAGCTTCAAAGACTAAGTATTGGTTATGGCATCGAAGGTTATCTCATCTAAACTTTGGTTATATTAATAAACTTTCCAAACAAGGTCTTGTCCAAAGGCTACCTAAATTAAAGTATCAGAAAGATCACCTGTGCTCTGCTTGTTCTTTAGGGAAAAGCAAGAAATACACCTATAAACCCAAGTCTGATGACTCCATTCAAGAGAAGTTGTATCTGCTGTAAATGAATCCGTGTGGTCCAATGAGAATTGAAAGTATCAATGGGAAGAAGTACATCTTATTTATTATTGATGACTACCCACGGTTTACTTGGGTAAAGTTTTTATGATTAAAAGATGAAACTCCAGAGATTATGATTAAACTTCTGAAGAAGATTTACGTTCGTCTGAATGACACAGTTCGTAACATCCAAACCGATAATGGTACAGAGTTTGTGAATCAAACTTTGCAAACCTATTATGACGATGTCGGCATCTCACACCAAACTTCAGTTGCGCGCACTCCACAACAGAATTGCATTGTCAAAAGACGGAACCGCACTTTAGTAGAAGCTGCTCGTACGATGTTGATATTTTCTAAGGCTCCATTGTTTTTATGGGCAGAAGCAATTGCGAGAGCTTGTTATACCCAAAACCATTCTCTGATTCGAAGACCTCATAACAAAACTCCATATAAACTTATCCATGACAAAAAAACCCGACTTAATGTATTTTCACGTCTTTGGTGCGTTATGTTATCCAACCAATGATGGTGAGGACTCGGGTAAGCTGAAACCCAAAGCTGATATTGAAATTTTTGTTGGCTACGCACCGGCTAAGAAGGCTTACCGCATATATAACCGAAGAACCCGAATGATCATGAAAACAATCCATGTAGAATTTGATGAGCTGACAGCTATGGCTTCTGAACAATTCGGTTCAGGACCCACACTTCAACTTATGACTAATGGAACAATCAGTTCAGGACTCGTGCAAAATCCTCCTTCCTCAATACCTTATGTTCCACCAAATAAGAATGATTGGGATATGTTGTTCCAACCAATGTTCGATGAGTACTTTAATCCTCCACCCAGTGTTGTTTCTCTAGTTCCTGCAGCTGCTTCTCCAAGACATGCTGATCCGACCGATTCACCTTTATCAACAATCATTGATCAAGCTGCACCCTCTATGAGTACTTCATCAATAATACAAGAAACACAGTCTCTAGTTATTTCTGAAGGTGTTGAAAAAAAATTACAACCAGCATAGCTTGTTAATGATCCCATTCTTGATATTCTTACTTCAGGACCAAGTTCTCAAGAATCATCATCATCTGTGCAACCAACCAACCAACCCACCTTTTGAACACATCAGTAAATAGACAAAGATTCATCATTTAGAAAATGTGATCGGCAATCCCTCTTGATGACATCAAATAACGTCACTTTATTATATCATTTATTGCATCTGTTTTGCCCACTTTTATATAATTATTGCATTATTTAGTACTTAATTGCTTTAAAGTTGATAAATGTAGTAATTCAAGAGTGTTTTGTGAAGACAAGCTAAAAGGCGCATAATTCAGAGCTAAAACAAAGACATTTGAAGAATGATGATTTCTGACTACATACGCCATATCCAACAAAAGAGATACGGCGTATCAGCGCCTAAACTTCACAAGAAAACGCGTTAGACCAATTCCCTATATGGCGTATCTGACTTCTTCTATACGCCGTATCCACGAAGATAACTATTCGAAGATACAGTAAATCAAGTAAATTAGGAATGATATCACTGATTGGTTAAGAACGTAGCGCGCACTCCAAGGAATCCAGCCCAATTCGCCGTATCGACCTAGCCAGATACAGCGTATCGAGTCTTTTTCAGACATTATAAATAAAAGACTCAAAAATGAGTTTTCAGTGTGCAATATCATATTCTTTATACCATACTCATTGAAGATGAATTTTAGAAGAGAAGATCAGCCACCAAGGTCAAGCATTGATCACGAATCCATAGAAGACATCATGTAATTTTTACTATCTTAATCGTTCGATTTTTTTCATTGGTTTTGATACGCTTGTATAATTATCAAATGGTTTATGGACTAATACCACCGGGTAATACCCATCATAATGAAAGTTTTTAATGTTTGGATTTGTTTAAAATTGGATTTCTAATTAATCGTCTGGATTGTTTAAATTAATGTATATCACCTCATACTTATTTATGTGTTTGAATATGCGACCTATCATTCAACTGGGTCTAGTGATACCTAAAAAGTAATCTAGATACCGGGATAGCTCTACATATCATGATTTATATTACTGGAACTATATGATCACAAATAACGTTTTTGTCTTTGTCTTTGAATTATGAGCTTAGTTGGACCGGTAGGTGACCCGATTAAGTTTTAGCAATCATAACCTAATTAACTGATGAAGATTTGATTAGTAGACTAAAAGTATATAAAACAACCGTCAAACATAAGTGGTTAAAGTCCATTGGGCTAGGGGTTTTAACAGGAACACCTAATTGCTTTTGATTCCCTAAGAGATAGATTATAGTTTAAACAAAGGAGCGTAATGTCTGGACAGGCGTTATATTGTAGATAGGATTAATATGTGGCTAGGTCTTAGGATGATACCCCCTAGTCTTAAGAATGAATGATAAGCCGCTTCGAGATAAGTAAATCGTTGCACTAAAACAAACAAACCAACATTGAACCGAATTTAATATGGCTAATACAGTTTTCTATCATTTGGCTTATACCGCTTTTCTATCTTCTAATCTTCATCTTTTATGTTTATTATGTATTGAATTAATATTTGTCATCACCCAACCTGTGCCAGTCTCTCAGACTGAAAACCTCCCATTTCATTAGACAACATACATAGCATAGGTTTAACCAGTAAATATACTAATTAAAATACTGATAGAATATAGGATTAATTTTTCACTCTTAGTGTTTGACACCCTACTTACCGCGAACTCCATCTTGACCGGGTACACTGCTCGTTAAAGTGTTATTTTTGGTTTGTCGGCTAAATATAAATGTAAAACTTGATAAATAAATAATTGACCCAACACGACAACACATTAGGTTTTTGGCGCTGTTGTCGGGGCGTAAAATAATTAAACCTTATTCTTATTAGTATTTCTAACCATTAATTAATTAGTTTAGTGTAATCTAATTATTTAAATTATGTTTGTAATTATTCGCATTGTGTGTTTAAATTGTTTATTTCAAATCTCGCATTTAATTGTTTTAAAATAGAATTCTGTTCTGACTGGTCACCTGATACGCCGTATCCACGAGTTGGATACGATGTATCAAACCGTCTGATCAAGACAACGTATTGAGTTTTACTGTCTAAATGGCGTATCTGTTCTCCAACAATACGGTGTATTTAGTAAATCCTATACGGCGTACTGATATTCAATAGACCTATGCGACGTATTCGTGTAAATTGAATACGGCGTATATGTCACCTGATACAGTAAAAGTAATAATTTTCATTTTTGATTTCTTGTTTTGTG
>BQNB010069832.1:1007-33348 GCA_026074375.1 Tanacetum coccineum
GTACTTAACACTTTGTACTGTCAGTACTAACTATAACTAGCGGTACTAAGTATAGAACTAACAGTACTAAGTTAGGAATACACAATTCCCAACATCTCTTTTTGAGATCGTCGGTTTGTTTTTCAAAAGGGATAACCTCATCTAGTTTGGTTTTCGGATTTTGTACAATAGGTTAAAAATCACCATTGGTAATAACATGCCAAAGATCTAGATATTTTAATTTAACATATGTCTCGAATCTATTTTTCCAATAAATAAAACTATCGCTTTCAAAGAGTGGTGGTTGATAAGTGTAAAATACACATATCCATTTGTACCTAAAATAACCCAAATAAGCCCAAAACAGACTAAAAATGGCAAAAATATGCTTGTATTTGTGTTTTGTGTGTGCAGGTATGGATAAGTCAAAAATCACAAGATTACAGTCAAAAACGAGCAAGCACGGACACGAGAATCAGAAGAGTACAAAGCCGAAGCCCAAATCCTGAGCCAATTTCCTTTTGTAACATCCACAAGGGCCAATCTTGCAATTTCCAAAAGTTATTTATAACTTGAAAGAGAGAAAAGAAAGACAAGGACCAAATGTGCAAACTTCGAGATTTTATAGTGGTTTAGCTACGAAGCACCTCTTCGCCCTACTCCACTCCGCGAGTATCCTACTCGAGATTTCACTATGTCAACAAGCTCCCTTTAGGCGAAGAAAACCGTTTACACGTCGCTTACGTTATTTTTTCGAACACTAAGCTAAATGTCGAGTCCTAATCTTAGCTAGAACCAATCTACCACTTCACAAGAATACACAATCCACACGGATCCTTACACTATCAGATCTACACAATATCCGAATCACACAAATACACAAGATAAATATACAATAAAGGTTTGGACTGTATAGAAAGAAAATAGGAGAGATCACTAATGAATCACTCGTTTCTGTGACGCAATAGCGAGTGATCTTCTCTGGCACTTGAATGAGAAGGAAAGAAATGAAAGAAGAGATTAGATCACTTGAAACAAGATCTAAGTATGTTAGTGATCAAGAGTTTTAGTGAGAGAAAGAAGTTTTAGAGAGAGAAAGAAAAGACTGGAAAATTTCGTTCAAAAAAGAATATTTTTCTGCTAGAAATTGAGCAGTATTTATAGGTAGGGAATCCCAACGGTCACTGGTGCGTCCCTTAATATTATAAGGGGGATCCAGGCCTATAAGGGCCTGCCACTAGACTTCCGCTTTTATCGCCATTTTTATTTGTCTTTTTGTGATGAATGGTTGTATCTGTTATGGAACCTTCTATTTTGGGGGGGAAAAAATTTGAATTTCAAATTTTAAGTTTTTAATAAAACTTTTCTTTTAATTAGAAAATATTTTGTAAATGTATTTTTGAGAAAATACTTTTAGTATAAAAAAGAATTTAAAAGTGAGATTAAAAGAAAAATATTTCTTGATCACAGAATCATGGCTTAATTATTTTGTTTGTTCATACCTTAAGTGATCGCTAATCTTAAAAATAGAATTTTACGATTTATAATTTGTAAATTTTTATTTTTATTGTAAACGTTTTTATATTTTGTTATTATCAAAACGTTTGAGAAGGTCGAAAAAATATAAAATAACGTTTTTTAGACATTATTATATAACAATGATTAATAAGTAACCAATATGTACATTGTATTTTTTACATAAAGACAATTAATGAAGCCGCACAAAATCAAATTAGTATATTGGTCAAAGAGGGATAGCAGTGGGTCGATCTTGTTTAACACCTACCTTTCAGAATCACATAATAATCAATTTTAAGATCCATGTTAAAAAGATTCTTAAGGTTCAGATCATGTTTAGCAAAGTATTAAAATCTTCACAACCTAAATGGGTCTAATAAAAAGGATAAAGATCCTCTCATGTTCAAAATGAACACGAGAGGTAATGTTTGAGGTTATTGTGAGGGCGAGAAAAAAAGTGAGCCATCCTTGTAAGATTTTTATTGTATTTTATGTTAGATATGCACTCACACAACTTGAACATTACCCTCTCATGTTCATTTTGAACATGAGATGATCTTTATCCAATAAAAAAAACCCTAAATTAACATTCTTCACCAACAAAAGATAAATTAACACTAAATTAAACACATAAAGTAGTTGATTGTTACAAACTCGAGAAGAAGATTATCTTATGTGTTAGGGATTTGGTTTTTATGTGTCGATTTTTTTAAGATTGATGGGTGTAATGGTGATAACCAAGGTTATAAATAGCGTGAGGCGTGACGTGGCGGCATGATCAAGCCTCACGCCTTAGCGGTTATGGCGTAGCCTTTGCGTTTTTAAGGCATGGATTAAGGCGACCCAAAATATGAAAATATTTATATATTTATATCATATTTCGTATATATTGAGTTTACATAAAGCGTTGTACATATGAATAAAGTTAAAAAAAACTATCCTTACATGTAATATTCTTTGTTTTGAAAAAATATAAAAATTTATCGGAGTTAAATCTAAAAGGCTCGTCACGCCTCACGCCTTAGCGCGCCTTATCGCCCCTTTTCACGCCTCATCTCTCGCCACGCCTAGAGTCGACACCTTGGTTTATTTTGTAACGTGGAGGCTACGCCTTACGCCTTAGCGACGCCTTGGTGCCGCAAAGACACGTCTTTTAGAACACTAGTGATAACTATGTGATGGAGAGTGGAGACAGTGATAAAGTTTGAGAAAAAATAATACAAGGACGGGGTAATAATGTTATTTTTCATTTCCCTCTTTTTTTCCTACACTTTCATCCCAATTTTGGGATGAAAGTTTTGAAAGCAAAAGACTCCCACTTTTACTCTTTTGTTATTACTTTCTTCACTTAATAAAAACTTGAGAACATGAGTATTTTATATCTTTATCACTTTCATTGCCATTCTACATGTTTACTCAACTTGAGAACTGTAAACAGAGTTGGGGAAATGATTATGAACCAAACGATTACATTGTATTAACTTGATTAAAATAACAAAGATTACAGGAGGTATAAATAAGCCTTGCTTAGCTTGAAGGCTAAGCTAGGTTAACTAATGGGCTTGACCCTTATTACTAACTCTAATATCTAAACGGGCCTAATAAAACATACTATTAATTCTAACATTCCCCCTCAAGCTGGAGCATAAATATTGATCATGCCCAGCTTGTTACAAATACAAAAACCAAAAAAACATTAAAACCGAAAAAACTAAAAACAAAATTCTTCCACGAAGCAATGATCCAAATCTTCAACAAACACAAAACTAATCGATCTCACTTGGGATCGAACTAAAATACGAAGCAAACTGGTCTCAATAGATCTCACTTGGATCTAATCAAAATACGAAGCAACCTGCAGAACAGGTCTCAATATATCTCACTTGGATCTAATCAAAATATGAAGCAACCTGTAGAGAACAGGTCTCAATTCATCAAAATACGAACCAACCTGAAGAAAACAGGTCTCAATAGATCATAAAATGAAGCAACCTCAACTAACCAAAAGACGAAGCAACCGGAACAGAAATGTTCGGGTCTTAACTAACCAGAATTTCCAAACGACGAAGCAACCTGTCTTGACAAGTCTCAGCTAACCATAAAACGAAGCAACCGGAACAGACATGTTCGGGTCTCAACTAACCATAAAACAAAACAACCGAAACAAACATGTTCGGGTCTCAACTAACCAGAAAAATGAAGCAACCTGTGGCATGTCTCAACTAACAAAAGGTCCCAAAAGATGAAGCAACCTGTCAATGTCAACAGGTCAGCTAACCAAAAGACGAAGCAACTTGGAACTCGTCAGGTCTCAACTCAAATAAAGAAACGAAGCAACCTGAACTAGACAAGTCTCAACTAATCATAATATCCAAAAACGAAGCAACCAACCGGTCTCGACTAACTAAAACTTAATTCGAGTCCAAAAAACCCCAAAGAACATAACCAAAATCAAATGGTCTCACCAGGTACCAAACTTAAAACTCTCATTAACCAAAAATCGATCTCACCATATCAAACACTAAATCTTCAATATTGAAAATCCATAATCATAATCCGAAATCAACAACAATACCAACCTCAAAATTATTCATAATCAAAATCACCAGAACCCTCATAACTATTAACCAAAAATAAGCCACGGAATTAACAATTAACGGTAACAGCCAATACCGTCCTTTAAATGAACCAAAGAACACTAATAAAATTGAAACAAAAAAGATTTGACAGATCTGACAGGATCTTACCGTGGTTTTGGTCGGAATCACAATAAAAAGGGATCTGGAAAATATCTCCAACTAAAACCCTAAATATGGATCTGAATTCACACGCCGACGCGTGAGGAAAGGCGGCGACACGTGGGTGGGTTTCCGGCGACAGGATTTAGGGATTTTGCAATTTGAAATTAACTGAGTTTGATTATATGAGAGGTGAGATCTGAAACGTACTCTAACTGGGTGCTCTCAAAACTGATTAGGTATCACACGGTACCTTCCTCAAAAGTAAAATCAAAACTTAATTTTAATTAATTGATCCAAGCTCTGATACCATGTAAACAGAGTTGGGGAAATGATTATGAACCAAACGATTACATTGTATTAACTTGATTAAAATAACAAAGATTACAGGAGGTATAAATAAGCCTTGCTTAGCTAGGTTAACTAATGGGCTTGGCCCTTATTACTAACTCTAATATCTAAACGGGACTAATAAAACATACTATTCATTCTAACAAGAACAGAGTGTTAGTAAGCTATTAAAGATTGAACCATGAAAATTAAAAGCCTTTTTGGGTTTTTGATGGGCACAAACACAAACTAAATGAAAAAATAAGCTGAATAAGAAGAAGTAGAAAAATAAGCTGAATCCTTTAAGCCAAATAAGCAAACTGAATAAGCTTAAGCAACCACAAACATATCATAATCCACCCCTTGGCGACTGATACCACATGTTATCCTAATATATTTCCATACCATATACGAAAATAGTAGAAACTTAGAGAGAGAGACAGAGAAGTTTAGAGAGAGAAAGCTAGCGAGAAGGAAAAGAGTGGAAGATTACACTATGTAAGAAATGGTAACCAACACCCTCATAACATATTAGGAACTATCTATCTATAGTCCAAGGCCTATTTGGCTCGTAGGCTTTCCTGACTTGGGCCGTGCTTGGCTTAAAGTGGGCTAAGAGCCCAAAACACGGACAATATTATATTGCAATCCAAGCCTGTTAAACCCGACTAGCCTATCAAATATAAACTCGGAATTTCATGGAAGATAGAATACTCGAGAATGGAAAGAGAGTCATTGTTATCCCATATATTTAATCCATTTCATAACATATATAAGTGTTAGAAAACTAGAGAGAGAAAGTGGAAGAAAGTAGAAACGGAAAGAAGAAGAAAGTAGAAAGAAAAAGAGATAGTGGTGGAAGGAAACACTATGTGAAATAATAATTGAACCAACACCCTTCTCCATATGAGGAGAAGGGGTATTTATAGTTAAACCAAAGGCATGGGACGCCTAGGGTTTTCACATGGGTCGGGCTTGGCTTGTTGTTGGGCTTTTGGCCCGATACATGGATAATATTAGATTAAATTCCGAGCCCATATAACCCGACTAGCCTATTACAAACTAAGACTGTTACATTCTTGTTTGGCAATTATTTCTAAGGCTAACATTTTCCCCTAATGTAGAGGTTATCTTGATATGACATTGAATGCTTTGCCTTCTTCGGTTTTGTGTCTTTGTCTTTTCTTGTTTGTAATGGACTTGTTCTTTCATGCTTTGTGATCTTGATCATGTATTATAATCCTTGTCTTGAATCATCATGATTTGACATTCTTGATCATCTTGTGCTTTTGACCGACATGCTCATACTTGTCTTGAAAGCTTGTAATCTCCTCTTCTTCATCAGGGCTAATAATCTCCCCTATCAAATGTTTCTAAGGCTAATAATTTCCCCAAAGGATGATTATTTGTTTTACTTTAAAGATCTTTGATGATGAGGAAGTTAGTGGTTATCAGAGTCGTGAAAGAGCATTATGACATGAACTTGAGCTTTCTGACCGAATACATTCTTTTTGCTATGATGCTGAATGTTTGAATTTTAAAGCTTGAGTATGAACATGTGGTTATGAATGTGACGCCGCTGGAATGAGGTAGTTACGCCAATGTCAAAACCTGCATATAAGTGTTAGTGATAAACAACAGATATGGACGAATCATGTCTTTGTCATTCATCGATGTCGGTAACATTAACCTCCGGTTTCGTCAGGACCGTTTTACAGTATAAATATTGTACCTGTGATCAGGTAGATTCAATTTAGAAGAACCTCCTTGACAGGGTTTTCATCTCAATGTGGAAGATCCTCTAACACTGATGCATTAGATTCACTATTCTTATTACCGGAACGTCTCAAAGCAGGCAACACTATAAGAGTGAATCAGTTAGTTACTATCTTACTGATTTAGTCGTCAATTCATTTACTGGTCCAAAATGGATATCCAGTTAGCACAAGCTTGATTCATATAGAATCTTAGAAGTCACATACCATAGTGCTATTTACTTTTGACACTAGAAGGATTTCCATTCGTCACTATGAAATGCTAAGGAGCATCACTCTAAATGTTCTGGCAAGATCGCAAGGATAATGTGTAGGCCTCTTGTTACAACTTGAGAACTTATTGGTGTTCACCAAGTGTATTTTGACATTGTGTCCTAATGAGATTTATATTTTGATCTCTTTTGGCTCTAGACTCGATTGGTGCACTTTGGTTTTAGCGATCAAAGGCTGGAAAGGACTGTTAGCCTCAAAATATTAAGTCGAACAATGGAAGTTCGTTCATAATTATATTAGGTCTCGGTCACTAAATTAATATACGTTGTAATAGGCTAGACGGGTAAATGGGCTCTTATTTGTAATCTAATCGGTCACGTGTATCAGGCGAAAGCCCAAGTAAACCCGAGCCCGGCCCGTAGAATTACTAAAGGCATGCAAGCCTTTTAGTCTTAACTATAAATACCCCTCTCCAAGGATGGAGAGGGTGTTGGTTCATTTGTAACTTTTCATTTGCAAGTAATTCAACCATTCTCTTTCATTTTCTCTCTCTTGTTTCTCTCTCTAAACTTCTTCTAATTTCCTTCTCTTTTCTTCTTGAATTCGTGTAACTAGTAATGAAGTGAAGTGATTACGGGTAACTGACATTTGGCATCAGAGCTGTAGGGGTGTTTTGTATCATTTGTTTGTAGTTACTGTTCATTTGATTTTTTAACAGTTGCTTGATGTTCATGTCATGATTCTGCTGGTATCATAGTTATTTTTATGCTGGTATCATAATTATGATTCTGTTGCTAATGACACTTCAGGCCTCGTTCCCCAACGACAAAAGGCGTCAGATTATGACAACCCTGACCCCACACCAGAACTACAAAATGTTTCTCCTTCAGCAGATACAACAGTTCCATCACAACAGGAGTTGGATCTTCTTTTCGGTCCTTTGTACGATGAATTTTTCAATGATGGTACTTCTCGTGTCAACAAGTCTTCTTCTCCCACCGACAATTCTATTCAAAAAGACACACCACCTTCAATGAATATTCACCCTCCATCAGAACCATCAACTCCTACAAATGTTAATGCTGAGGAAAACAACGATAATCAAGCAAAATTTACCAATCCTTTCTGTACACCGGTACAAGAAATTGCTGAGTCTTCCTCACATAATATTGGTACTTCAAATATTCATACCTTCAATCAACCTCAAGATTCCGAATACCGATGGACAAAAGCTTACCCGTTAACTCAAGTTTTTGGAAATCCATCAAAGCCAGTGCAAACAAGACGACAACTTGCAACAGATCCTGAAATGTGTATGTTCGCACTCACCATGAGTATTGTTGAACCGAAAAACATTAAGGAAGCAATGGTTGATTCTGCATAGATAGAAGCAATGCAGAAAGAACTTCATCAGTTTGACAAACTACAAGTCTGGGAACTCGTTGACAAACCTTTTGGCAAGAACGTAATCAAGCTAAAGCTAAAAAGTGGTTAGGAAAAATAAAAAAGGATAAGACCAAACTTTAATTCGCAAAAAAGCAATGAAGCACGACTTGTAGGAAAGAAGTTATGCTCAGAAAGAGGGTATTGATTTTGAATAATCATTTGCTCCAGTTGCTCCTTGGAGGCTGTCAGAATTTTGTCGCCATATGCTACACACAGTCTTTTCCAATTTTATCAGATGGAGTAAAAACGGCATTTCTTAATGGTCCATTAAAGGAGGGAGTTATGTTGCACAAACCAACGGATTCCGTTGATCCTGATAATCTCAGACAAAGTTTACCGTCTAAGTAAAGCTCTATATGGATTAAAATAAGCTCCGAGAGCCTGGTATGATGAACTCTTAAAATTCCTGATGTTGAAAGGTTTTTACTAAAGGTATCATTGACCCAACCCTATTCATGATAAAATACGGGGAGGACATTCTACTTGTGCAGATTTTACTTTGACATTATTTTTGGGTCCACAAACCCTAAATTTTCAAAAATGTTTTGAACACTTAATGCACGTAGATTTGAGCTGGTCCTTAATGGGGAAAATGGAAATTCTTTTTAGGACTTTTAGATCCACTAATACCCCATGCGGTATTTTTATCAATCAGGCTAAATATACTTTAAGATTTCTGGAAAAAACATGGTATGGAAAAGGGACAAAGCATTGGTACACCAATGCTATGAAACCTAAATTAATGCATACTTGAGTGGTGAACCGTAGAAAAACCAAACTGACAACCGTAGCAAAATCGGGTCACTTATGTATCTGACGTCTAGTAGACCATACATAGGTGCAAGTTGTATGTTATTGTGCAATAGATCAAGCAAGACCGACCAGAAAACAACCTCAAAGAGGTATAAAAGGATATTATTGATACTTAGAGAGGTACATTAACATGGACTCAGGTATCCCGAAGGTTCTAGCTTTGCACTAACAGCATTTTCAGATGCCGACCCATAAGCCGGTTTTTCATAAATACTCGTCAAAAGCACTTCTGGAGGAATACAGTTTCCTAGGTTATAAAGTTAGTCACTATGTCAAAGAAGCAAGACTGTACTGCAATTCCTTCCGCAGAGGCTGAATACGTGCGTTATCTGCAAGTTGTGCTCAAGTTAATGTGGATACGGACACAGCTTTCAAGATATTAGTGGCTTCAAACTACAACAAAATACCGTGTATTGCGACTCTCAGTCATTCCATACAATATCATTCAACCCCGTGCAGCGCTCTCGTACCAGCATATCCATACTCGTAACACTTCATACAGTAAACAGGTTGAAAATGTAAATTGAATTGTAACTTTGCAGAACTGAATACCAATTGGCTGACATGTATACTAAAGGCACCTTCCCGAAGAAATGTTTTTAGTATCTCAGCAGAACGCATTGTATTAGATGTTTGACTCCAGCCCCAAGAACTTGAGGTTCTGACAACAGAATCTGCTTGAAATCACATCAAACATCAACATGTACATATTTAAAAAAAATAAATACGAAAAATATAAAATTTTCAAAGAAAAATACAAAATACAAAAAAATCAGAAAATGTTTCAAAAAATATTCTTCTCGACATGTCTCTTGGAATCGATAACATTTACGTACCTAGAAATGTTGATTAATATCGACACGGGCGTGTAAATGAAGTTCGAACAGGAGTTTCAAATGCTTTCAAAATATGTCATTTCTAATTTTTCTTGATGGCTTATGTGCAAATATCAGTACGTAACCCGGACTTCAAATAAAGGAAAGTTTATCTATAAAGATAACTTATCCTAACAAAACGAAAATTTAAAAACTTTTCTCCACGGCTTATAGCTGTCTAACCAGACACTCAAAGTTTTAAGCTCAAGAAAAAGGATAGTGTACGCATAAGTGCGCTTACCCCTTAGAGTTGAATAGAATGATCTTCAACATGCTGTTTATTCAAAATGTTGAAAATAATTTTTCAAGAATTTCTCACTGACGATTCATAATCTTTCAAAATTGTGTGTTCAACACTCTATCTTTCAAGGGGGAGTTTTTTGAAAAACAAAATTTAATGAGTTTGGGTACATTATCTCACGACCATTCTTATGTATTCAAACCATTCCCAAAACGTCTCTTAATAACAAGATAAAAATGACAATTCAATAGAATGATAGTTATAAGACGACGAAGTGTTCAACCTCAATTTTATATTCATTTTACAACTTGGTATCATTGTTTTTTGATGTCAAACATATGTAAAATTGAGGGAGAGCAAGTTTATTCCATGTAATTTCATGCTAATAAAAAGATTTCCCATGGTATTTCAAAGACAAAATTTAATCACAAAGTATTCAAAAACTAAGTGCATTCGTATTAAAATAAAGGGAAAATGTGTATTTAAAATGTGATCTTAAAAATAATAAGTGATCTTATAATTCCGACATCAAAAAAGTTGCTTGATACTCATTGAAAAAGTTTTAATGTTTACGATCTCATACCCTACCAACATCATATTCATGACGATTCTGAAGTCATAAGCTGGTAAGGTTAGGTATTTGTCCGATGATCCAACCAGAACCGGAGGGATCTACCCAAGGACACTCCATAGTTAGAAATAGCAGTCCTTAGGTATGATTGGAGATGAATGTGTATAAGGGAAGAATGCCGACTAAGATTGAGCTAACACTGGAACAATCACAACAAGGTGTTAGTAATGACGTCTTGGTAAGCATTGAAGGGGTTGAAGAATGAAAAAGAAATGTATGGATAAAGGGTCTAAAGAAAGAATCCCTCCACCACAACTTAGGCTAAGAAATCTGGTCATACATATGCTGTCAGAATCACAATGCTGATTGCTGACATTAAAGACGACATCATGGACCCAGTGATGCAATGCACAACCCTTCTCAGCCATTCGGGTTTCTCTCAAAAGAAACTTGTCTTATTTGTCACGGAGATACACATGATTTCTATTGACTTTCTCACTCCGAGTTAGTTAATATTGAATAGGTGGTGGTCTGCTCCAGCCTCCGATTACTAAAAACCAAAAATGCACTAATCGAGTCTAGAGCCAAGTGATCATCAAATAAATCTCATTAAGACACATTTCATAACAAACACTTGTTGAACATCATTAAGTTCACAAGCTGTTAACAAGAGTCCTACGCATTATCCTTGTGATTCTGCCAAAACATTCAAAGTGAACTCTTGAGTATTCACAGTGACGAATGGAAATCCTTCCAGTGTCATCATCAAACAGCACTGTGGTAGGTGACTTGCGAGATTCTATATGAATCAAGCTTGTGTCAACTAGATATCGATAATGGTCCAGTAAATGAATTGACGAAAACATAAAACAGAAAGATAGTAACTATCTTGAATCACTCTTACCGTGTGTCTGCTTTGAGACGTTTCCCGGTATATGAGAAACTAGCAGCATGGCAAATCTAATCCATCTAAGTTAAAGACCCACGCTTTGAGCTGGAAACCCTTTCAAGGGCGATTCTTTGAATCTACCTGATCACAGGTACAGTATTTAAAAGCTGTAAAAAATGGTTCCTAACGTAACCGGAGGTTAATCTAACCAAATCCTACGAAATGTCAAAGCCATATTTGTCCACACCGCTTTATTGCTAACTGTTTTAATATTTCAGGATACTATAAAGATGGAGATGATGATCCGTTCATTTCCAGCTAAAGACGGATTCATTAATTACCAAATGCTCATGCTCAAACACAAAGATATTCCTATAAGCATCGAAGATGTCAAGAATCCATGAAACTCAAGAATTAAAAGACAAAAACTATCCGCACAAACTCTCATATACAGATCTTCCTCAAAGATATCAATTCTATCAAGGGAGATTGTTAGCAAAGCTATCAGATATGCAAAGTATAGCCTATTGGTCAAGATACAAGATCGCAAGGTGGTCAAATACGAACAAGACGGAAGGATAAAGGTTTAAAGATTCTCGACAAAAAAGACGAATTCTCAAGAACAATGACAAAGGCTCAAGGATCAAAGATCACAAGCATGAAGGAACACAAGCCTACAACGTAGACAGAGACAAAGATCACAAGAGACTTAACGACAAAAGCAACTCAATGATCTCACGAAGAAATTGTCATAATGAACTCACTTCGTGGAGATTGTTAGCCTCAAAAGTAGTTGAGTCAAACAATGGAAGTTCTTTACATAATATATTAGGTCTCGGTCACTAAATTAATATACGTTGTAATAGCTAAACGGTAAATGGGCTCTTATTTTAATCTAATCGTTAACAGTGAATCGGAGCAAAAGCCAAGTAAAAACCGCGAGCCCGGCCTGTTAGAATTACTAAATGCAATGCAAGCCTTTTATTTTTTTAAGTCTTAACTATAAATAACCCCTCTCCAAGGATGGATAGGGTGTTTGATTCATTTGGACATCTCTTACAAGTTATTCTACCATTCTCTTTCATTTTCTCTCTCATTGTTTCTCTCTCTAAACTTCTTCTAATTTTCCTTCTCTTTTCTTCTGAATTCGTGTAACTAGTTAATGAGTGAAGTGATTATGGGTAACCGCTCAAGGACTGCCACCTATTCAATATCAACAATCTCGAAGTGAGACATCAATAGATAACGTGTGTATCTCCGTGACAAATAAGACAAGTATCTTTAAAGAGAAACTAGAATGGCTGGGAAGGGTTGTGCTTTGCATCACTGGGTCCATGACGACTTTCTTTATTACCAACAATCAACTTTTTGATTTTGATAAATTAGGTATTGACTTAGTTTCTGCCTAAAGTTGTGTGGAGGGATTCTTTCTTTTCACCCTTTATCCATACATTTCTTTTTCATTCTTCAACCCCTTCAATTTTTATCAAGACGTCATCACTATCACCATGTTGTGATTGTTTCGGTGATAACTCATGCCTTAGTCTACATTATTTCCTTATTCTCATTCATCTCCAATCATACCTAAGGACTTCTAATCTAACTATGGAATGTCCATGGGTAGATCCCTCTGGTTCTAGTTGGATCATAGGACTTATACCTAACCTTAAACCACCTTAATGAGCTCATCGACGTCGTAATTAATTGGTTTGTTTGTGGTGTATCCGTGATCGAAACCATAAAACCAAATGAAAATCAATAAAAGTGTTTGATAAAATGAAGATTTTTTTTAACACTTTGAGGAGTTTTATTCTATTTTAAAATACTATCCCCTTACGCATGAACATTCGAGATTTCAAAATTATTTTGCACATGAGGGGAAGAAAGTGTGCACTTAGAGTCTTAAAGATCACATTCTTCTATATCACATTTTCTCCCCTTATTTAAAATATTAAATCCCTTAGTATTTGAAATACTAATTGATTAAAATTTGAAGACATAAAAAGTTTCATGGGAAGAAAAATGATACCACAAATTAGCATGAATTATTAAAACTTTTCGGATTGCTCCCCTTTAACAATATATGTGAAATACCATATTATGAAAAGTTTGACACCACTAGATAAAAAATGATATGACACCACAAATATGTTGAAGATGGAGTTAGATGCTTTGGTGAACAGTAGTTATTAGTTGTTGATAATTATTGTCTTCAGCACCACTTTTGATTTCACTGAATGTTTTTTGATACATAAAATTGACATCTATGAGATGTACCCAAAATCCATTAAAGGCGTTAGTTTTTAAAAGCTCACCCTTAAAATTTGATCCACATAAAAATGACATTTTTAAGTACCACAATTTTGAGAAAATATATGAGGAAGGGAATATTGAACACACAATTTGAAAGATACCACAAATAATATACTAGTTATTAACAAGAAATCACAAATTGTATTAGATAAAGAATATGACATTTATAGTTCTTTTTGAAAGATTGTGTTCAACGATTTTGAAACCACATGATAGAAGACTTCTCTTCTATTTTAGAGTAAGCGCAATGAAGCGTACACTTCCCTATGATATTTGGGTCCGGGTTACAGTCTAAAGTAACTGTAAGCCATTGGCATGAGCTTAAAACATTGAATGTTTTGTATAATAGCTCAAGACCCGAGAAGATTGACCTTCTTGTTGACAGGATAAGTTATCTTTAAAGATATACTTTCCTTACATTGAGGTCCGAGTTATGCATTAAAATTTACATAAGTCATTGTAGAAAGATATAATTGACATGTTTTAAAACGTTTGAACTCTTGGTTGAACTTCATTTACACACTCGTGTCAATGTTAATCAACATTTCTAGGTACGTAAATGTTATCGATTCCAAGAGACATGTCGAGAAGATTCTTTTTGGTATTTTTGAAATTTTTTGATTTTGTATTTTGTTTTTGAAAGATTTTCTATTTTTGTATTTTGATTTTCTTGGTTTTATATTTTTGTATTTTCTTTTTCAAAAGTATTTATAAATCAAAATAAAGAAAAAAACAAAAATTATATACAAGTTAAAGTTTCCATCAGCAGTGACAGTTGTTGCTAGAGTTGAAGTAGATGAAGTTGAATCTGGTTGTTGTTGACGTTTATCGGATGCATCAGCAGTAGTAACAGTGGAAGACTTTGAAACAACTTGATTTTATCCATTGAAATAATCGTCGAACAAAGGACCGGATAGACTTTCCAACTATGTCATTAAGATATCTGCTGTAGGAACTTCTGTTGACATTGTGGTGCGAGGCTTGAACCGTTTTGTTCAAACATCATATTTCTTTTTCATCAGTTGTGAATCCACTGTAACACTGGTTTATGAAATGTTAGTTTATTCAGGAACCAAACTCTGAGATTTTCCTTGTTGACATTATATGATGTACCTACACTTAAATCAATACTTTGTTTCTTCTAAACATTGATTGATGTACCTGCACTTAAATCCAAAGTTTGTTTGCATTCATGACTTTTAGAGATATCTACATTGGAACCATGTGTGGGTTTATTGTCATCCTTGCTTGTGCAAGAAGCGAATATCTTTCCCGTAGGAACCCACCTAAGACCAACAGTTTTGAAAATTCTACCAGTGGGTTGCCACCTAAGACAAGATCTAGGAGACATTTTCTCATAAAAAACGGAAGTCTTATTGGGAGAAAACATGTGTCTTGTAAAGATCTGCCTACCAGGTTTCTGAGTATGACTCTTCTGTTCTACGGGTTTGTTTCTGTTTGTAGTCTTATGGGGTTGTATCTTAGCGCGAGAATTTACCAGTTTTAGGAATTTAGTTACACAAGCGTCATGGTTTGCATTAAAGACACATTTGTGACATGTAGAACAAACAAAGTGTTTGAAGTCTGAAAAAGAACCATAATTCCTAGAGTGTTCAGCTACAAGCACATCAGTAATTTTTAAGCAACTACTCTTAGAAGTAGGCCAATTCCTAGTCATTTGATTAGTGCTCCTAGGTTTTGGTTTGCTACCATTAGCAGTGTTTTGTAATCTAGAAGAAGGCATCTCACTAGATTTTAAATTCCTATTTCTTTCTTGTGTATTTTTCCTAGCTTCCTCTAGATAGTGATTTTTAACCATGTCATTTGAGCTAAATCTTGGCATGTTCTATTCCTAGATTCGCTAGATGTAATCACGTGATGAGGTTTTGTAAAAGCAGATTCTCGAACATTAGGTACATAATGAGGAGTGACTGGTTTTGACAAATCATTTTTCACATCAACTTGGGAGGCAAATCATAGTTTTGAAAATTTAGGTCGTTCAAATTTAAACGCAGTCGATTGTCTAACAACTGATTGGTTTCTAAGTGGTTGTAAAGTCGGTTTCCCCAAGATTGATGGTTTTGCAAACTTAGTATCCACACTATTTCCTTTTAACTTTCTTAATTTGTTTTTTAAAGTAGCAATGGCAAAAACCTTTTCCTGAATTTGAGCTTTCAAATCAGCATTTTCAATAGACTTTTTGTTCATTTAAGAAATTAGAGAATCATTATCGTCTCTGGTCTGAACTCATGTCTTTTTGATAGAATCATAAAGATATTTGTAAGTCTTTTTCAAATGCTTATTTTCCTTATTAAAATGCTCATTTTCTGTAAGTAATTTAGCCACACTATGTTCCAATTCGATGTTTATTGTTTCAATTACATCTATGTCATGTTTAATTTTAGCTTCTTTACTTTCGAAAATTAACCATGTTTCCCTGATTTTAAAGATCGATTTTGATATTTAAGTTTAAGAGCAATACAATGTGCTTCCATTCTTAAGAAATCTTTTTGAAATTGGGCAACGGTCTGTTTAAGACAAATATTTTTAGACTCGAGAGATTGATTTGAAAATTCAGTTGTCTTGTTATCAAGTGATGGATCAAGCAAAGGACTTTTAACTTAACATTGTATAACATCCTTGTCAACCCTATCTTCATTAATGATTTCAAGTTGCTCAACATGCTATTGTCCTATAGCAAGTACATTACATTCAGCAGTCAATTGTACCTCGGCTATTGGCTCTTCGTCATATATGGGTTTAATATCTGCATCATCGATATATACATCATTTCCTGACCTGCTGCCTGTATCTTGCTTTCTAGATTATGTCCCACTGCTTTCTGTGACAAACAAACCAACATCCAATGCTTTACCCGTATCAACCTTACTCTCTTGCATCTGCATTTATCTTTTGTTCACGCTTCTATCATACTGTCTTTGATGACTTGTTCTTTCAGCAATTGACTTTTTAACATTACCCATGTGTTGGAGTAGTGTTTCTTTGAAATGCTTAACTTCAATTCCAGTGTATTCAACAAAGTACTTGTTTTCCATTTGATTGTCATAATCCAAAGTAAACTGTGAATCGATGAGTTGTTAAAACTGTTTGTTAAGCGCCCAAAAGGCAGCCATGGATCTATCTTCTTGAAATTCGTCTTTGTTAAGTTACTTTTGTAGTTGATCCATGTTGAGGAACATCATACTTGTGAAATTATCATCATCATATTTCTTTTTCATCAATTATGAATCCACTGTAACAGTGGTTTCTGATATATTAGCTTTTTCAGCAACCACACTCTGAGATTTTCCTTGTTGACATTATATGATGTACCTGCACTTAAATTAATACTTTGTTTCTTCTGAACATTAATTGATGTACATGCACTTAAATCAAGAGTTTGTTTGCATTCATGAATTCTAGAGATATCTACATTGGAACCATGTATGGGTTTATTGTCATCCTTGCTTATGCAAGAAGCGTATATCTTTCCCATAGGAACCCACCTAAGACCAACAGTTTGGAAAATTCTACCCGTAGATTCCCACCTAAGACAAGATCTAGGAGTCGTTTTCTCATAAACAACAGAAGTCTTATTGGGAGAAAACCTGTGTCCTGTAAAGTTCCGCCTACCAGGTTTTTGAGTATGACTTTTCTGTTCTACAGGTTTGTTTCTATTTGTAGTCTTATGGGGTTGTATCTTAGCATGATAATTCACCTCTTTCTGGAATTTAGTTACACAAGCATCGTGGTTTGCATTAAAGATACATTTCTGACATGTAGAACAAACAAAGTGTTTGGAGTCTGAAAAAGAACCATAATTCCTAGAGTGTTCTGCTGCGGACACATCTGTAATTTTTATGCAGTTATGTTACCCGTGTTTTTATGTAAAGTGATGGTCATTATATATTCCCGAGCCTTGTATAGGAAAACATAGTTTACGGGAATTCATTTAAGCTAATTGGGCCTAGTTGTCGGGCTTAAAACCCATGTGTAATAGGTTCGGCCCAAAGCTAAAGCCCAACGACCCAAGTAGGGTTTTATCTCTTGTAACTATAAATACCCCTCACCACTCAAGGTAAAGGGTGTTGCTTCTCATTTTCTCATAAGTGCAAGTAACCATTTTCTCTCTTTTATTTCTCTCTCTAAGATTCTTTCTTTTTTACTTTTGTGTTTATAGTGATGAAATGATATCATGTAACATGTGGTATCAAGAGCCAAGGTTAGGTTTAGTGATTGATTGTGGTATTTTGGTTTGAGCTTATACGATTTATTAAGGCTTATTTTTTCTATTCGGCATATCTTTTCTTCTTAGTTTTTTTTTGTTTTTTGTTTACACAGTTTCAATCTTTGTTTACAAAAAAAAAACTAAATCTAGTCTTTCCTTAAAACTATTTCATGGCCCATTAAGGTGTGTAACAGTTTGTGTTTCAAAAGTTTTTATATAGCTTATTTGGCCACGTCATTACCAAGACTTATACTTAGTTTTTTTCTTTTTTCTTCTTAGCGTATTTTTATTCAAGACAGTTAATCAAACTTAGTAAAACTGCTTTTAGTAGTTATTGTTTGTGTCCTTGTCGTAGCTTATTTTTGATTTAAAGCTTATTTTCGAGTCAAAGTCTTCATTTTCGTGGCTATCTTCGTTATAAACCGCTTTTAGAAGATATACTAGCTTATTTGTTAGTGCTTTTCGTGGCTTATTCTTGTAGTAACAAGCTTAATTTCGAGCTTACCTGAGCTTCTTGAGTTAGTTTATTTTCGAAGCTTATTAAGCGGTAAACTGCTTATTTTCGAGCTTATAGTTCTAGATTTATTGGCTTAATATTTTTGTGGTCCTCACCGTTTGCAACAAGAGACAAGCAAGCAACCAAGATCCACATTGTAAGGAACAAGAACGGTTTTATTTTTGTTGGTGATGCAAAAAGACAAGACGCAAGGACGTAGTACGTTTTTGGTTTTTTTTGTGAAGGCGAGTAAACAACATATGTTGGAGGCGAGTTAACAATTCATTAAGAAGGCGAGTTATCATTCATGTTGAAGGCGAGTTAACACTTCATTAAGAAGGCAAGTTATCATTCATGTTGAAGGCGAGTTAACACTTCATTTAGAAGTCGAGTTATCAAGGTTCTTGTCGAAGGCGAGTTAACAAATTTGAAAGCCAAGGCGATTTAACATCTCATGTGGGAGGCGAGTTAACAAGTTCTTTAACAAGGCGATTTAACAAGCATCATTTGGAAACGAATTAACAAGTTATCAAAATCAATCTACAACGTTTTCGAGTCGTTTTGGGTTTTTCGGTTTCGAGTGACGTTTAATTACGGGACTTCTAACGACTACCATTGTGATCATGATCCTTTTTCGATCAACGTGGTAAATTCACATTTCATCGACCTTGGTTTAAAAATACGTTTTGAGATCCAATGCGCTAAAGGTCTCAAAGGCCATTGCGTGATGCGTGATACGAATGCGAGCGCAATTTGGAAGCGATGCGTTTAGTATTAGAAAAAGTACAAAAAATATTTATGCATACTATATTTCACAAAGTACCAAGTAAATGCAATAAACTTACAAAAACCTACAAAACAAGCTACGAGCATATTGAATTTAGGCAAATAATCCATTTTTAAAACAAATTAATCGAAATCAAAGCTTGACATAAAACACTTAGCAAAACACAAGATACTATATTTTTGTTACTCTGATTGTTTTTTACGTCTTTTAACAAAGTGTATCTATAAACGGCCATTAAAACACGAAGGTGTCTTTTATATGGTTCAATTTTGACTAAAATGACCTAAATTCTAGATTGCGAAGATTGCGACTGTTGCTAGCATCAAATGCGGTAAATTACGGTACAATGCGAAAGCAATATGGGATGGCCTTGCATTAGGCAGCATGATGCGAAATTTTGAATGCAATGCAATGATGCGTGCAATTTGCGCAATGATGCGCGCATTTTTAAACCAAGTCACCGACGATAACCATATGAGTCTAAAAGATCAAAAGTTCATACGTAACCTATTTACACATTTTTAAAACGAGGGTGACAAAGTCTTGGAGGGAATTTTTTATTAATGAATCCTTTTTGCAAAATGTCACATGCAGTCCCTGAGCTCCTACTACAATTACATCGTTAGTCCTTCCTTGATTATTAGCCCTTCTAGTTAAATCTATTTTGCACCGTTCGTCCTTAATACTTATAATTCAGCCATTAACCCTTCAAAGTTAACCGGTTTTGCACCGTTAGTCCTTTTATGCTCATTAATTGTAAACAAAAGCTCAAATTCTTCAATTACAACAACGATTCCATCAACAATTAATTATTGTTTCATGGTTTTTTCTTGATTTTGTAAAATCCAGAGAAAGTTTCAATTCCTTTCTCGGTTTAAATCCAAGACTTGTAAAATCTCGTGAACGTTAATTGGTTTCAATTCACAACAACAATCACTTTACCTACTTAAGATCCTTACATATCATTTCACATCACTTTTGCAATGTCGACTCAACAAGACATTTATGCAGCCGGTTCCCAAAACCGCCCTCCTATGCTTAACAAAGAGAACTATGTTCCATGGTTATCACATCTTCTCCGGTATGCTAAGAGTAGACCAAATGGAAAGTTAATCTACAATTCCATTATGAATGGTCCATATGTCAGACGAATGATTCATAAACTAGGTGATGCAGACCGTGAAGTTCCTGTCAATGAAACCTTTCATGAGCAGACAGATGATGAACTCACTGAGAAGGAGCTTAAACAGGTTAAAGCCGATGATCAAGTTATTCAGACTATTCTTCTCGGTCTTCCTGGAGACATCTATGCTGCTGTTGATAGTTGTGAAACTACTCAGGAAATCTGGTTACGTGTCAACAAATGATGAAAGGTTCTGACATCGGAATTCAAGAGAAAAAGGCTAAGTTGTTTAATGAATGGGAAAGGTTTACTTCTACTGATGGGGGAATCGATTGAGTATTACTATCATCGTTTCTCAAAGTTTATGAATGATTTTAAGAGAAACAAACATTTCCCAGAAAAGATCGCCAGCAATCTCAAGTTTCTAAACAACTTACAACCTGAATGGAGTCGACATGTTACCATTGTTCATCAAACAAAGGACTTGCATACAACAGATTACACTCAGTTATATGATTTCTTGAAATACAATCAAAAGGAGGTAGATGATTTAAGAGCTAAACGATTTGCAAAAATACATGATCCTTTGGCACTCATGGAAAATTCCAACAATCCTTTCAATTATCCAGTGTTTCACCCAGATCAACCATCACCAAGTATCTACATGCAAAAACAACTTCCCAACAACAACTATAACCCACAACCATCATTTAACCAGAACTACATGCAACAACCAATGGCAAACCCTAAAGACATTTCAGATCCCACAACTGCTATGAACATGGCACTTGTTCTAATGGCTAAGGCATTCAAACTAAACTACTCAACACTAACCAACAATATCCAAAGAATTTCATCAAACCCACGCAACAGGCAGATTGCTCAACCGGGTATGAATATGGGTCAAGACAGACAAATGCAGATGGTTGGAGGTAATGGTGGAAATAAGTTTAGACAGTATGATGGGCAGAATGTAGGGAATTAGAATAGGTATAATACAGTACAGAATGTCAGGAATCAGGTTGTTCAGAATGCAGTTCAGAATTCGGGCGTTTAGAATGTTGGAAATCAGAATTGGCTTATTGTTGTTCTGGGGATTGCTAATCCGAATCCGAATGGGAATGGTAATGTTGTAGCAGCATAGGCTGAGGGTAATGTGATTGGGAATAATGGTAATCATATAAGGTGTTACAACTGTAGAGGATTGGGTCATCTTGCTAGGAACTGTACAGTCAGACCAAGGAGAAGGGATGCTGCTTATCTTCAAAATCAGTTGCTGTTTCCTCAAAAGGAAGAAGCAGGAATTCAACTTAACGTTGGAGAATTTGATTTGATGGCTACTGTAGCGGATCTTGATGAGATTAAGGAAGTCAATGAAAACTGCATTTTAATGGCTAATTTGCAGCAAGCATCGACATCGGGTATTCAGACTAATAAAGCTCCCGTCTATGACTTAGACGGATTAGCTGAGGTACACAACTATGACAATTTCTATGATAATGAGATATTTAATATGTTTACTCAAGAGGAGTAGTATACTGAGCTACTCGAGCCCATTCCTGAACCACACCAAGTATAACAGAACGATAGTAATGTTATTTCTAAGGTTTCTAGTGTGGAACAAGACGGGGGAACAGTAGATCAACATCATGCAACTGTTGAGGAAACACGTGCTTATTTTGAATCATTATATAATAATTTAGCAATTTAATTTGAAAAGGTCAACTCGGTCAATCGCAAAATGAAAGAAACAAATACTGATTTGATCACTGAGCTTGCTAGATATAAAAATCGAGAAAAGTGTTTTGAAATTAGTCAAGAAAAATATGACAAACTTGAAAGATATTATCAAAAGTCTGTTTATCAAGAGCAATGTCTTACTAAAAAGATAAATGCACTTCACTTAAGTTCCGGTAAAAAAATAACGACTTTGAATGAGGAAATTTCAAATTTAAATAACCAGCTTTCGAAGGAAAAATCAACTGTTTCTTCTCTTCTTGAAGAAAAGAAAAAGTTGAAGTCTGATTTCAAAATACACGAAGACGAGCTTCTTGATAAACAAATTCAACTTGAGAATAAGATAAAGGAATTAGATAATATTTTGGTTAAAATGGGTCAACCGATTCAAACGATGCACATGGTTTCACCTAAGCCAGACTCGTTTTACCACACCGAATAAAAAATGGCTTTGGGTTATCAAAATCCTTTTTATCTCAAGCAAGCTTAGCATAAACAACAGAGTTTGTATAATGGCAAAGTTCTATTATAAAATCATGATCCTCCTGCTTTGTATGATTCGGAGGAGACACTGCAACTTGCTCAAGAGAGTCGCTTAAAATGAAACAATTGAACAAAGAAATAAAACCGGCAGATTATAAAAAGATTAATCATCTTTTGGGGGTTTTTGTTTCTTAAACGGACAAGTCACGTAAAGAGTTACATTTTTCAAATACTTTTAAAATGGCCAATGTTTCTAAACCAATTTCAATACCAAATGAAGAGTTTTTGGATAACACTACACTAAGTGTTGCACGAAACTTTATAAATGAGGTAAAAAGCACCATTGTAACTCTTCAACGTGTTGTCAAACAAAAAATAACTTTAGATATACACAATTGGTCGTCTTCCGTTCACCAAGAGATTTACAAAATTGTAAAGGATGAAATTTTCCCTATCGTTAACCAAGTTGATGCTAGATTGCAAAATTTTGAAATATAATTTTTGAAAGAAGCAGCCAAATTTGTTCGAGACTTCAAATCTCTTGCAAAAGAAGCTGATAAATCTCTTGTCAAACATAAGGCTTTGGAATTGGAAATCAAGCGTCTCTTGAGAGCAGTTGTCAGTCAGGATATTATGTCTATTGTGCAAAGTAATTCTGTTGTAGATACTTCCAATCTCCAAACTGAGCTTGACCGTATAAAAGAACGTTTTGAAAATTGTATCATTAAAAAGGAGAATGAATATGCTAAACTTTGGAATGATTGGTACAAAAAGTGTGAAGAATGCAAATATGATAAAATTTTGTACGATAAAGCTTATAATGACATGCAACAAAAGATCGAACGGTTGGAAGCTCAGTTGGGAGATCTCAAGGGTAAAAGTAAGGATACTCCATGTGTATCAAATACCTTTGATCCTTTGTCTTAGAAACTAGAAAATGAGAACGTAGAATTAGAGTTTCAGGTTCGGAGTTATGAAAAAGAAAATGCTCATCTTAAGACCACATACAAAAACCTGTTTGACTCTATCTCAGTGACACGGGCTCAAACCAAAACAATAATTGACTCTTTACAAGATAAATTACATGACACGATCTATGAAAATGCTAAGTTAAGAGCTCAATTATTTGATAAGGTTTCTAAACAAAAGGACACAACCAAAGGTACGAGTGTGAATACTCAGTTTTGTAAGCAATCAATTTTGGGAAAAGCACCTTCTTCTTCTAAACCAAAACTCTATGTTGTAACTCCTTTTCAAAAATCTAAGGGTCTTCCCAAGATCGATGAGACACATGCTTCGTCAAAACCAGTCACTTCAAACTCGGTACCAACACCACAAGAATCAAAAGTTGTGAAAAATGACAATGTGATTGTCCCAAGAATGTTTAGGATTAATCCCATTAAGCCTTTTAGGGAAGAAAAGTCTGTGCCTAACAAAGTTAGAGCAAGCGTTAGGACAAAACCGATCACTATATCACAACCTCATGTCATCACTGTTAATTCTGACTCAAATGGTTTTTCTTCTACAGGAGTAGACAACACTGCTAAGACCGGAAGGCCACAACCTAGGAGCAATACAAAGAATGATAGGGTCCCCTCTGCGTCTAAGAGTAGTTGCAGCAAGAATAAAGAAGTTGAAGTAGAAGAACACCCTAGGAATGTACTGCTTTCTAAGAATAAGAAACATATGTCATCTGAATGTAATAACGTTAAGCTTGCTATTCGGAATGATAAATCTAAAGTTGTTTGTGCTATGTGTAAGAAATGTTTAATTACTGCTAATCATGATGTATGTGTGCTTAACTATGTGAATGACATGAATTCTTGTGGTAAGAAACAAAAGGCAAATGTTTCAAACACTGAAAATCAAAAGAAACAAAAGCCAAAGGATATAAAACCTAAGAAAATAGGGTCCAACGAAAGACTTGCTTCACCTAATCCTAGTAAACCTAGATATGGCCTTAGGTGGTCACCAACTGGAAGAATTTTTGACCTTAAAGGAAAATTAATTGTAAACAGCGAATCCGAGTGTCAATCTAACTGCTCAAATGGTGATAATGCATGTACTTCTAACCCTCAGGAACCTACAATCAAATGGTTTCCTAATTCCACTTCTTTTCTTGGCAGTTATCCAAATTTGTTTATGGTGTGTCGACTCGGGTTGTTCCAAGCATATGACCGGGAATCTAAAGCTTCTCATTAATTTTGTTTGGAAGTTTTTAGGAACTGTTCACTTTAGAAATGATCATGTTGTTGCAATTCTGGGTTTCAGTGATCTTTAATGGGGAAATATTTTGAACACCAGGGTTTATTTCGTTGAGGGCTTGGGGCATAATTTGTTCTCGGTTGGGCAGTTTTGTGATTTAGATTTAGAGGTCGCTTTCAGAAGGAACACTTATTTTGTAAAAAATCTAGAAGGATTTGACTTGTTAAAAGGAAATCGCACAACAAACCTTTACACCATCAATCTCCATGAAATGGCCTTTGCTTCTCCAATTTGCCTCATGGATCGTGCTACTTCTACCAAGTCATGGTTATGGCATCAACGTTTATCCCACCTTAATTTTGACACCATAAATTACCTTGCCAGAAACGATCTTTTCACCGGTCTTCCAAAATTCAAATATTATAAAGAACATCTTTGTCCCTCATATGAGCAAGGAAAAAGCAAAAGGGCATCTCACCCACCCAAACCAGTTCCAAATTCTAAGCAGAGATTACATCTTCTTCATATGGATTTGTGTGGTCCAATGAGAATTGCAAGCATAAATGGAAAGCGGTATGTTTTGGTAATTGTGGGCGATTACTCTCGTTACACTTGGGTACACTTTCTCAAATCAAAAGATGAAGCACCAGAAGTGATTAAAACCTTCCTGAAGAGAATCAATGTCCTTATTCAATCTCTTGTCATCATCATAAGAACCGACAACGACACAGAATTCAAAAATCAAATCCTTAAAGAATACTTTGATAGTGTTGGCATCTCTCACCAAGCGTCTTCTGTCAGAACACTTTAACAAAATGGAGTAGTGGAACGAAGAAATCAGACGTTAGTAGAGGCTGCTAGAACAATGTTAATTTTCTCTCGTGCACCGTTATTCTTATGGGCTGAAGCGATTGCTACTGCGTGTTATACTCAAAACCGTTCCATCATTCACCGTCGATTTAACAAAACACCATACGAGCTCATTAACGGCAAAAAACCAAATATCTCCTTTCTACATGTATTCGAGGCTCTCTGTTATCCCAAGAATGATTGTGAAGATATTGGGAAGCTTAGTGCAAAAGGTGATATTGGCTTTTTCATTGGTTATTATGTTGATTCCTGTGCTTACAGAGTTTACAACCGAAGGACAAAGAAAATTATAGAGACACTGAATGTGACATTTGATGAGCCTTCAGCTATGGCTTTTGAACAAAGTAGTTCAAAACCCGGGCTTCAGGCATGACTTCTGGACAGATCAGTTCAGGACTCGATCTTACTTATGCTTCGTCAACAATAACATCTCAACAACCAACTGAAGGTGAATTGGATTTACTGTTCGAAGCTATGTATGATGATCATATTGGTGGTCAACCGTCAGCTTCTCCAAGAACTGTTTCGGCTGCTCAAGCACCTTAAGTTCTTCAGACTCCAACAACATCTACAACAATAGCAGACACCGCACCGACACCAACAAATTCATCCTCTCAAGCTACAAATATTCCAAACACTTCACAGGACGTTGACGAGCTCGAAACACAACAACAACATGTACAACAATAGAACAATCAAGCTCCACTCCAACCCGAAACAGTTGCTGACAATGTTCCAAATGCTATGTTTGATGGGAATGCGTTTGTTAACCCGTTTGCTACTCCATCCACAAGTGCTGCTGAATCATCATCTTCATAATATGTGGACCCATCAAACATGCATACGTTTTACCAACCATACCCTCATGAATATCAGTGGACTAAGGATCACCCTCTTGAACATGTGATAGGAGAACCCTCACGACCAGTTTTGACAAGGAATCAACTCCGATCCGATGATGACATATGCTTGTATGCATTAACGGTGAGCACTATGGAACCGAAGAATGTCAAAGAGGCTATGACCGACCTTGCATGGATTGAATCAATGCAAGAAGAGCTTCTTCAGTTCAAACGGCTTGATGTATGGGTGTTAGTTCCTGCTCCAGATAACATAAAACCCATAACTATGAAATGGTTATTCAGAAACAAGCATGATGAAGAGAACACGGTCATCCGAAACAAGACTCATCTGGTTGTGAGAGGTACCGCCAAGAGGAAGGAATAGATTTCAAAGAGGCCTTCGCTCTGGTTGCTAGAATGGAAGCTACCAGGATATTTTTGGCATATGCTGCACACAAATCGTTCACTATGTTTCAAATGGACATGAAAACTGCTTTCTTGCATTGTACGTTAAAAAAAGACGTGTACGTGTTTCAACCTGAAGGTTTCATCGATGCTGATCATCCAAGCCATGTCTACAAGTTAAAGAAGGCACTATATAGGTTAAAGAAAGTACAAAGAGCATGGTATGATGAATTATCAATGTTTCTCCTACAGAATCATTTCTTTAAAGGAACCATTGATCCAACATTGTTTATAAAGCACTTCGATGACGACATCATAGTGGTACCGGTCTATGTTGATGATATTATCTTTGGTTCTTGATATAGTAATTCTATACATAAAATATATAATACAATATATAAGACAATCCAAAAGAGCAATTAAGAACTTTCCCAAAGTCTCCCTTAAGGAAAATCCACTCTAAAAGATATATATAATATAATATAATACGTATTAAACCGGGTCGTTTCCCCAACGGCTTGTGAAATTGAAACCACGCTTTAGTTTGGATGATGATTTGAATAATAAAAGAGAGATTTTTGATTATCTATAACTACTAAATAAAAGCAACAATTAAAATAAGCACACAAAAGCAATTAATGTACTAAAACAATTAACGGTAACAAATAAAACGCGACAAATAAGCAAGTAAAGCAAAATTTCTAAACCTAGAATAAGACAAAAGAAAATTTTAGAAAAAAGCAAAAAAAAATTGATTATTTTTGAATTTTTTATGAATTAAAAACTAATTTTATCTAATTAAATCCTAGAAAATAGCAAATTAAGTCCTAAAAATTAAGAAAAATGATTTTTAAACTTAGAAAAATCTAAAATAACATAAAAACTCAGAGAACTATTTTTAACTATTTTTAAAATTAAAATCCTATTTTTAAAATTAAAAATAAAAGCCTAAAAAATGAAAATAAAAATTTAAAAGAGGTAAAAATGATTTTTCTGAATGTAAAACTAAAAGTAATTTTTCTAAAACTAAAAACTATTTTTTTTGTATTTTTAAAAGTTATTTTTGTATTTTTTATTGATTTTCTAAATTTTAAATCTACAAAAATTCCTAGAAATTAATAAAATAAAGGGGAAAATGTGAAAAATTCAGGAAAACTCTAAAATGAAACAAGATTTACTAGAAAAATAAAAGAAGCAGCTCAGCTTATCAAATAAGCTGTGAAAGTAGCTTATTAGGCTACGGCTTTTAATCAAAAAGGAAAAAGAAAATGAGTACAAGTATTAAATGGGAAGAGGAATTAATGGATGAGCTATTGTAGCATATTGGTTAACATGTATGGTTTGTGAGTGTGAGGTCCTTGGTTCGAATCTGGCAACACCCTTTTTGCACTTTTCTTTTTATTTTTCAAAACCAAAAGCTCAAACCTATTAAGCACATAATTCTAAGCACTTTTAATAAAAGAAGCATAAGTTATAACTCAAAATTCAGCTAAAAAGAGCTTATGAAGTCCTGTCTACAGTAAGTGAGCTTTTAAGCTCAAAATTGCTTGTTTGGACTAAAAAGCTTGTACAAAGCTTAATTTAAACTCAAATTTAAAACCAAGAGATGTTCCAGGTAGCTTGTGATGAATATAAGCTAAAAATGAAAAGCTATATTAACTAAAATCATTTTGAACTAACTGAAATTGATGAACAAAGTAGCAAACTCAGGAAGCAATTCAAAAGGCTCAAAGACTCTATAAGCTAAAATGCACAATAAGCTAAACTAATCCCTAAGCTTTTGAAAACTATTTAACCTATATATAAGCTAAGTATCCAAGTTATAAAAACCTAAGCTATAAGCTAGTAATCTAAGATTAAATCCTAAAACTAGTTACTACTGTTTTTGATTTTTTAAAGATTTTTGATGACTTTTAGAAGCTAATGCAAACTAGAATTAAGCTAAAAAATGAAAAATGAGATTTAAACTATATTAAGCTATATGTGAGTTATAAGCTAGCTGAAATTTAGATCCTAAATCCTACATTAACTTACCTAAATGATACTAGAAAAGTCAGCAGTAGTAACTGATGTTACTACTGCTGATGTAATTGACAAGTAAGCAAACAAAAGTGCAGGATACCTTTGTGGTCAATCCTGCACAACACACTCCTATTGAATGAGTTTTAAACCAACACAAGCAAGATCCAAGCTCAATGAAGCTTGGATCAAAATTTCAAAGAAATTATTAGAGGAAAAAGCTCCCCTGGTGCATAGCCAAGTTAAATAAGCTCCAAAATGAAATTAAGCTCAAACTAAACCTTAAAACTTGCTCTAATCTTAATCAAACATGATATGAAAGCTGACTTAAGAAAAATTACCAAGATCCTTTGACTTTTACAGGTCAAACAAGACTGATCCAAACACTCCTTAAAATTTTGACAGATTTCATATAGCTTAGTAATTTGAAAACTAGCTATCAAGACCTAATTACCAGATGAAAATTAGCTTATAACTAACTAAACAAACATAAATCCAATAGGCCAGAATCAAAGATCTATAACTATGATATCTAATTTTTTGGTTTTTATGATTTATAAGATAATATTAAGTAATATGAAATCTAGATTATAATGACTAAAATCAGATTAAGAAACAGGATAGATAAGCACATTTAGACATTTATAAGCACAGATAAGCAAGATAATAAGCAAATTTAAGCAAATTGTAAACAACTAAGCAATATTAAGACTAGGAAATTAAGACAAGTAAAGTAAATAGGAAACTTACAAAGAGCTTCAGCTTAACAGAAGCTTATAGGCTCTTAGAGCTTATCTACAGCTTTGGCTTATCAGAGATAAGCCAGTTAAGTCCTTGTGAGCCCTTCCATGATTGGCTCACCTTCCAAAAGCTTTTAAGTACAAATAACAAAAGTAATTAAGCTGATTTTAGGATTTATGTATTAATTAAGACTGATTTAAGCTTAATCTAAGCTTAGTGACTTAGAGAGCTGAAATGAGCTTATTGAGAGCTTATCACAAATGATTAATAGGAAAAAGTAGATTTCATTAACTGAAAAAGGATTAATTACATTACTAAAAGATATTACAACTGATTTTAAAAGTAAATTACAATAAGCTATTAAAAAGCTAAAACCTAAACTAGTTGAAAAAGAAAGAAAAAAGATATGTGTGTGTGAGAGGTGTGGGCTTTTTATAGCCAGTTAAAGAAGCTTCTAGGTTGTTGCTTGCATCCCACGCTCCTTCTAATCTCTGTCATTGGATTCTCTCAATGATTGGATCACAATTCTCCACCCTTGGATCATATCTAACTCACACGAATTTCCAGCTTGGTAATCCGTTATGAGACACCTTGTGTTAGTTATGAGAGTGAGTCAAGTGCAAATTCCAATATTCCTTGTGCTTCCCTACATCCAACGTGTCATTCTTGCTTGGCTTAACCAATTAGGACTCATGATTTGACAACTTTTTCCCTGCCATCTTGTACTAGCTCCATTGAATTGACTATTGCATCCTTTAATTTATAATTGCCCTTTTGTTTTTTACTGTGTGGTGAAAGGTAGGGGATGGGTGAATAGTGTTTGTTCTTGGCGCCCTTTTTTAGTTTAACTGAATTGGGTAAAACGGGTGGTGTGAGTTTGGGATTATGGCAATTTCAGTCCTTGTGGTTTTTGAATTATAATTGCAATGTAAATCAAGTGGTGAAATGGTTTTGAAAATGGCAGGAATGGTCCCTTAACTTAGATAAAAGGAAAATGGGCCTAGGTTTTGGGCTTTGGTTTTGGGCTTGGACTATTGGTTGTGATTTTTGGGTCCGGGTATGGTTTTAATAGGTTTTGGCCCATTTAGGCTTAGGGACCATTTGTGTAACTTTGGAATTTTGAGGGACTAGTTTTGTACTTTTGTCATTTTGTGTTTTGACCTGAGTTGACCCATAGTTGACTGAATCTTTGACCTTTTTTACTTTGGCTTGATTTCCTGACTTCTTTTGTGCTCTTCCGTTCCTCGTTTCCGTGTTTGCCCGGTTTTGACCATTTTCTTGTGATTTTTATCTTATCCGTACCTACATACATAAAACACAAAAACAAGCATATCTTTGCCATTTTTAGTCTGTTTTGGGCTTAATTGGGCCTTTTTAGGTATAAACGGATATGTGTATTTTACACATATCAAAATTCCCCAAACTAAACGATTGTGTGTCCTCACGCAATATTACATGCCTTATAACCAAATACCAAGAAATTTCCCCAAACTAATCCTTTAAGAAGTAGTAAAGTCTTTCGTGGGTAAAATTTCTAAGTCACAAGTTATAAAACACCCGTTTTCCCATTTTCAAAACTTTTTCTCTTTTTATGATTTTTCTTAATAATTAACTACCTAACTACAACTTATTCTTGTGTTGACATAATGTATTGTTTTCATTACCTTAGTGGTAACTTTTAGGATCATGGAACAAAAAGCACGATTAAGTGTCTAAAAGATAACTTCATCATTCCCGATTTTTCACTTTTCCCATACTAAGCTTAAAAATAAGATCACCGTTAAGTACGAGCTAAGATGCTAAGACTACTTATAATTACAACTTGTGAATTTTTCTTCCCGACATACACCATATATTTAAATGTGTGTGCTCAAATTAATTTAAACCATTAAATCCACATATTTAGATAGTTGAAATCCGACTAAGCTTTACACATGGGCCTTTTGGGCTAATATGTTAATAACATAGTAAGATCACAACTCAAAGCAAACAAAAACCTCCTTAGCTAAGACATCGTTGGTTCACTTGCCCCATAAATGACTTTCTTCTCTAGCATCCCACCGTCATCGGGTAAGTGCTAAGGTCGAGACGCATGAACTTCCGATGAAAAAGCCTTGTAGAATTTTGCAAATTTTGGTTCAAAATAATACCTTGGTTTTAGAGAATGAAACTTTTACTATTTATTTTCTAATTTGCAACATTATTATTACTTATTTACATTATTAGGCTAGGAATTGGTATCACTTTTCTTTCGACGACACATCGGCCACGCCTCCGACAAGAGCTCATGTACTTATTATGATACCACCCCTAAATATACATCCTCCACCCTTTCTTTCGATGTCACATAGGGAGCGAACCGACAAATGCCCATGTACTTTATTACGATGGAGTTTGTATGTTAATTATTAACACTAAGGATCTTTTTTTTTATTTACCAACTACATTTATATATATATACATATATATATATATATACATATATATATATATACATATATATATATACATATATATATATATACATATATATATATACATATATATATATATACATATATATATATATACATATATATATATATATATATATTTTATTTTAACACATTATTTTTTCAAATAGAAAATTTTCGTTTTAGAAAACCAAAGTATAAACTTGAACTAAAATTCTTATTTACAAATGATGTCGACTTCATCGATAAAG
>BQNB010069833.1:0-33348 GCA_026074375.1 Tanacetum coccineum
CTGTTTTTTTAAAACAGCCCTGGTAAGTCGATTTTAGGCCTTTATTCGACTCAATTAAACTAAGAGCTAAGGTCGATGTTTAGGGGCTTTTTCTAGTCGGCATGACCATCTGCATCCCGAAATTTAAACCATCAATAACGGCTCAGTAACAAGCTCGTAAATTGATCATAAGTTTGTACAACTGCCATGTGTTTTAAAAAAAATGCTCACACTTAGGTTGCGACACCCTCACCTTTCGACCCACTGTTGACCCAATTAGAATTGGAATTTAGGGCAGGAAGCGGGGGCATTTCATAGCCAGCATAGCGAGCCTTATTTAGCAATTGGAATCGTCTTATACGGTTAAGAAGCGGGCTCGCAATCATGGCCCAAAGTTAATACTGCTGTCACGCAGTTAATACTGTCGACAGAAAGTTCGACCCCCCTACTTTGGCCTCATTTTTGACCACGTTAACGACCTCCGCCCCCAAGACTTATAAAAAGTAATTCGTAATAGACCTAGCCTAGTTTACAAACGTGCTTTTATTTTGTTTTAACGTTAAGTAACGAATCCACAAACTGATTCTAAAGTCTAGTCACGCAAACATTAGCAGTGAAATAACCCAAATATATTCTAAGTCTGGAAAGCAGTTTTGCGACCCGCACATGTTTAGCACTATTTTTAACTACTTAAACGACGTTTTTAACCGAAACTTATTTAATGAAAGTTGTAGATTTCCCAGCGGAGATTTCAAATGTACCTTTACTTTTTAATATCGTCAATTAACGAACCCGTAAACTAGTCATAAAACTCTAAAACGACTCATGATAAAACTTAGTAAATTATAAGTTTAATATAGTGGGAAAACGTCAAGGTTTCATCTAATTATTTAACACACTTAGAGACCAAACCAAGGGCTGACCTAAACTAATATTTTAAAGGATATACTACCTAGTTTCCTAAATGTCCGAAGTCGTAAATTACATACTTATGGTTTGACCGCGTTGACCCGATAAAGTTGATCATTTTTTTAGAAACTATTTTCAAACGTCATTATTTTAAATAAAGTTCAAGCACGCACTAGGGACGAGATTGCAAGTATTTATACTATTATTTTTTTGTTTAGTGAATATGTATTATTCATTCGTAGGTTGCGGATAAAGCCTTTTGCATTATTGTTCGTGCCACTACTTTGCTTCTACGTTATCATTACTCGATGTGAGTTTATAGTCCCCACGTTTATACTTTTTCAATCATTTATCAAATCTCGGGGATGAGATCATGTTTGTTTTCAACTTGGATGCAAGTACATTTTAAATTCAAATATTACGAGTTTGCCTAAGTAGCTATAACCCACTATGCCCATTATCATGAACTGTTAATTGCATGGATGTAATTGTTAATTGCATTATGTGAGCGCGAATGTTATGAATAGATCTATTTGGGGATTAACATCCCCGTTCGGGCAAGTAGCACTTGCTAGTTTACCGGTTGGCCGGAAACGACGAACGTATACCATTTGGAATCATGGATGTTACGGGTTGAACATCTACATTGGGCAAAGTCATTTATGTGTATTCTAAATACATACATTGTTTAGCTTCGGTGTCATGAGCTTAGTGCATTTCGTAATACATTTTTGTGATATTGTATTTGTTACTCTATTACAGGAAAATCTTGCTATCCGTTTCATTAAATTTATAAACCTATAAATTCACCAACATTATTGTTGACCATTTAAACATGTTTTCTCAGGTCAATAAGGTACAAGTCACGGATACATTGGCTGGTAGTCATTTGAAGTCACATTATCATAAAGATTTGCATGCATTACATTTTGGAACATTGTTATGTTGTGAAATCTTTACTTTTCCAAGATAAACAAGTTAAGCCATGAGCTTTTTGTAACGAACCATTTATGAAATCCAATGTATCAAATTTCAAACGACCCTTATAATGGTCGTTCTCATACCTTGTGCTATTGATCTATGAAGTAATGCCCCTGAAACATCATATTCTGCTGCGATCCATTTTGGGGGTGTTACAGATGCAAACAAGAAGTTTGATCTTGTCAATCCACAATGTCCTAATGAAAGTAAGATTCTGGCAAACATACTTATCAATCATCTACTCAAATTCAGTGTAGCAGGTTCTGCGTCAGTACCCTGGATCTACATGTCTCAATTCTAGTATACATTAAAGAAGGATTGATTAATGTACAAGTTCAAGTTCTCTCTTGATACTAAGGAACTCACAATGACTGTAGCTGACTTTGAACGAATTTTTTAATTGCCTCAAGCTACAGACAACAACAATGCTAGATTGTTGATGTTCCTACTTTTAGTCAGATGGTTCCATTCTTCCGTAATGCTCTTGGTTTTTCTCTACCATTACGATCATAATCAAACTTTGTGTCAAAAGGACTTCCACAGCCGTGGAAAACACTTTGCAAGATGCTTAACCACACAAGTAACTAGTCATGAATTCAACCAACATGTCACAATCCATGCTAATTGCTATTTTATTTCATAACAATGTGCATGGGGACTATGCTGAATGCTATGGGAAGAGTTAACTATATCTGATCTTATGAAAAATTATCTTAACTATAGGAAGAAACGGAAGGAGCAGGATGATGTTTCATGGTACTGGATGCTTGATTAGTGTTGATAGAGGAAATTGAAGATAACTAATCACTATTAGATGTATGTTTTTAGTGTTGCAGGTAAGATGTTCCTACTCCTCAGTCACAACCGATAATGTCTACCCGTGGGAACGACATAGATATACTAGCGCCCTAGGCACCAAACCACTATTACTTCTCAAAGGAGAATTAAGTGCACTACGCAAATCAATTATGATTAGATTTCACGTACTAAGACGACAAGATCCAGAAACGCCAATTCCAACAGCTGCTAAGATTGATGTTACTAATTTGGATGAAACCATCTAAATAAGCATTGCTACACAAAGAAGTCTTGAAGACTTAGAAGCTTAGTAGAATGTTGAACGAGTTAAACAGCATATGGTGGATGAAGAGTTAGATAAATTGCTAGACGAAAATGAGAATGTTGATGTAGATGAGTTTTAGGGTTTTATAATAAACAATCAAAGATGATGCCCGCCTCTAGCGATAGAGTCCGGTGAGTAAAAATGAAAGTTCGGAGGAGGAGATGAATGCTGATATAACACCCTGTGTTTTCAAGTCATTGACGACGTCGATAAACGTACTATTTATTTTTAGTATTTTCGCGTTTATTAGTATTTCTTGAATTAGTTAAAGCGCGGTAAGCTAAAAAATTAGAGTTTCATGTAAAAAGGGCATCAAAAATTAAATGTTTACATCAAGCAAGGGTTATTTATTATTTTGAGGATAATTATTAAATTTGTTATTTTATTTTTATTTGAATACGTTAAGTGTTTACGTTTCGTGATAAATTACATTTAGCACTCCGGAACCACAAAAACTTTTCTACGCTTCAACAATACCCACATTAATAACCACAAATACATATAATTTAATAAAATCCATATCTTGTATATCTTTGTCTTTTGACGAAAATATACATCTTATACAAATTTTACATGATAGAATGGCATTATAACTTGGAACTTGGTCAAATTTCACACCATACTTCATAATGGCACACCATACTTACATACCTGACCATATAGACCATATCTAGGCACCATAACTTAGGACCAATATTACATCCCTTGGATCCAAATGCTTGGACTCCTTGACCTTGACTTGCACATTTCTTTACCTCTATACTTAGAGTTGTAAAACACTTATCATACATATCACTTAGATAATTTCACATTTTTCTCTCCCATTATCTATATTGCTTCGGCAATAAGCAAGCACTCTCTATATACCAATAGATATTTTATGATCCCATTCAACACTTATACCACCTATTATAAGTTCATTCTAAAGGTGTTTCCAACCATTGATTCTACCTATTTGGCATGTTATATTCAAGATAAGCTCTTGATTAGGGTCTTCTTAAGAAAATACGTGTTTTTCTTAAGTGCAAAGCTTTGGTTTTAAGGCTAAACACGGGTTTTGCATTTGTTTCTCATCATCATCATTCATCTTAAGGGTTATCTACTTAAAATCTTTATGTTCTAGTTTATGAGTTTTTATTTTTTTGATTTGCTTATTTAGTGAAATCTCATTTAGGAATACTGTTGAACATGAAAATGTAATTTTTTCTTGGTGATTATGGATTTTATGCACCTTCTATCAATGTTATGTTGATGGTTAATATCATGATATAAAGGTATTATATAATCTTGGTACAATCTCTGGGTCTTAAGTCTAATAAAGTTCATTATGTAAACTTGTAATTAAAGTTAAGTAAGAAGTTTATGATTTTCATGTAAAGTTAATAACTTGTGAATCTTGTTGTTCTTGGGCAAATATGAACTTATGGACATTTTTTATGGTATAACCATATGATTTATAACACATATGACATAATAAGACTTGTTGGTTGAAATACAAAAGTGTTTTTTATAAGTATAAAGAAATGCTGTTAAAAAGTGGACTTAACAAACTCAACCTAACTTGCTGTCCAAAATTCGAATTATTACATATCCATTTTATATTTTTACAAGATAATACATTTCACGACGATTCCGAAAAAGTAAGAAACTTGTTAAACGGATTAATAACGAAAAAGTTACGTTAAAAACAAGTTATACGTTAATAAATGAAGTCGTAAAAGAATTTTTATAAAAACATTTTTATAAAAACTTTAAACAGCAAGTGTTGATATTTTTAATAAATAATACACATTTTTAGGATTCCAAAATGATAAGAATCGTAATTTTTCAATTAATAACGAACGAGTTATGAATTTCGCGAGTTTACGACAATTAATACTTTTATAAAACTATTTTTATAAAAGTTACTATTCATGACAGAAAGTTATATTTTTTTAAACCTCATAAATATATAGAACTTTCAAATACGAGAACGTCCTCGAAAGAATCATTAAAAACGGAGCTATAACGAATAAAATACGACGTTTACGGGTTTTACGACAATTAAATCGATAAAAATATACATAAGGTCTGATGTGAACAGTAATTTTTACTGTTCACCAGTAGGTCCGAAATTCGAAAATGTCAATTTATGATAACTCGTCTTGATACGAAAAGATGGACATAAGAAACGCGAGAATCGGGTTTAAAACGCGAAAGTTACGCCAGTTTTACTAAACGGTAATTATAAACGTTTTAACTTATTAAACACAATTTTCCCAAAACCATTAGTTGGTGATTGAGCTAGATAGAATATTATGTGGTTATCAAAGTACTATATTACTAGGGAGTTTCATAATGAGGCCTCTTCGGATGGCGTATCGACGAGTTGTTGGATTTACGATTTAAAGTGTCCTAACTCCTCGTACGTCATGTCATGACCTCTTTAATTATGATAGCCCGAACGATAGTACGATGTAACAACTATAGGATTACATTCAACATCTGATGTTAGTTAATCGAAAGTACTTATGTATTTGATACGACTATGATAATTTAGGTTGATTTCGATCTTTTGCGTGGACGCTATTAATGGCTATATTTTGATTTTCGGAAACTCAGGTGAGTTCATAGCCCACATTATTATACGATTTCAATGATTGTATATTTGGGGTGGAAACATGCTTTGTTTTATAAATTAGGACGCAATGTATTGATTACATGTTTTGCCTAAGTTGCTATAACACAATTAAGTCCCATGTCATGAATGTCTATTGCATAAATGTAGTTGACGTACTACATTATTTGTGAGCGCAGAGTGTTATTTAATAGATCTATTCTGGGAAAAGACTCACCACAGTTCGGGAGTGATTAGCTGATCATCGGAGAGACGTACGTTATAGCATGTTCGAATTTTTAGGATGTTTAGGGTAGACTTCCGTATTGGGCGTAAATGCAATATATAGTTTATTGCAAGAAGTTCGTCGAGTTCAGTGTATGAGCTTAGTGTACAAATGTAATCTAGTTTTGTGAGATCTGCATGTCTTGCATTATCACTAAAAAGACTTGCGGTCCTATACATTTTGATTTATCAAACCTATGAATTCACCAACAATTATGTTGACGTTTTTAAGCAATGTTTTCAGGAGATCAATAGGCATGGGATGCCAGGGATGCATTGGGTTACATTTTGGATTGCACGCTTAAAGATTTAGGTGCATCATATTTTGGGGAATGTATTGTCAACTTTTGTAATATTCAACAATGAACAAGTAAAGCTATATGCTTTTGTATTAAGTCTTTCAATTAAATCCAATGTATCATTTTAAACGACTTTTTGTGTCGTTCTTATATATCTTGTGCTATTGATCTTGAAGTAACACGCCTCGGACCCTTATTCCGCTACGACCCAATTTGGGGGTGTTACATATACTGCTGTCCCCTCACCTTATCCCTTAATTCTCAACAGACCAACACCTTTAGATTTGTCTTATTCAGGTCTTGAGGAATTCAAACAACCTGAGGTAAATGAGTATGGTCCTAGGGATTCAGGTTTAAAGCCAACCAATGTTTGTAATAAAGAGTCAAATAATTCTAAGGAGAATACTGATGACTCTTTAACACAACAACCCAAGACTGTTAATGAAACTAGCTCTGTTGTAACTCCACTTAAGGTAGACAAAGATTGGAGAGAAAAGTTTTTCCATCCTGCTAATCAGGTTAGGGTAGAAGAACCTAAAAAGGCTAGAGAGAATATTGATGCTCCAATTATTGAAGATTGGGTGTCAGATGATGAGGAAGAAGTTGAGTCTATCCCCAAGGAAGAAAAGAAAGCTGATGTACCTATTACTACTAAGAAAGAGTCAGTTAAACCTGTAAATCCAAGTAGAAGGTCAGTTAGGTATCCTGAGATGTATAGGTCACAGAGACCTAGGGGGAACCATAGAAGTTGGAATGGTCATAAATCTAGTTAATTAGGGTGTAACTTTGTTTTTAATAACAAGGCATGCTTTATTTGTGGTAATTTTGATCAACTTTCAGTATGATTGTCCTAATGCTTATAAACATATGATTCAAGGCAGTCTTATGAGATGGCTTAAAACTGTCAAAAATGCAAAGTCCTCTTAGTATGCTAGTCTGCTTAACATGTCAGACCTGCTAGGCACGCTAGTTTGTTAATACTGTTAGGCCTTATAATACTGCTTACCCAAAACCAACAGTTTCTTGTGCTAGGCCAAATACTCACTTTCAAAATCAAGCACAAAGGTCCTTTTACAAGAATACAGCATTAACAAAGAGGTCTAATATTCAAAATATTAATACTGCTAAACAAGTTTTTAATACTGTTAGGCCAAATGTTAATACTGTCAGGGCAAGGGGTTTTAATGCTGTTAAGCCCTCAGCATGTTGGGTGTGGAGACCTATCAAACCCAATGGTGCATCATTAACCTTTAACAAATATAATTATATTGATGCACGAGGCAGATCCAAGTCAGTAATGGCTTGGGTCCCCAAAAGTAACTAACTTCATAAGTTTCTGTGTGCAGAGCAACTACCAATTAATGAAAAGGATTTGTGGTTAGTGTATGTCAAGGCACATGTCTGGAACACATTGCTCACCTCTCAGATTTCAAAGAATTTGATGGAGGATTTGTTACTTTTGGTGGAGGAGGCAAAATGGAGGAAGATCACTGGTAAAGGTACTATCAAAACAGATAAACTTGATTTTGAAGAATGTATACTTGTCGAAAGAAGTGTGAAGTTTAACCTTTTTAGTGTCTCACAAATGTGTGACACAAAAAGGAAACTCATTTTCTTTTACTGATTCTGAATGGTCTTGGTTTGTCTCCAATTTTAAGTGGGGTGCTGAGAAAGTCAAATTACCTACTTAAAATTCTAGACAAAAACAATATGTACAGTTTTGATATGAAGAACAATACTTCCCAAGGATGTTTCATCTGTCTTGTTGCATAGGCCTACATCTTGAGGAATAATGTTTGGGCATAGGAGGCATATGGTCATGTCATATTTCAAAAATATCAACTAAACTTGTTAAAAGATAATTCTGTAAGAGATTTGCCTATAAAAGGTTGGAGAATGACCAAAACTTGTGTTGCCTGTCTTAAAGGCAAGCAACATAGCAGCCTCTTTGTAAGGACCAAAGCCTTTAGTCCCTTACTAAGCCATTATTTATGGCTATTATGGAATTGTGTGGTCATCTTTGGTGAGTAGTTTAATGCATAAAATACTGCTGGTAGTTCTGATGATTTTAGTAGGTTTTCATGGGTTTTCTTTTTTAAGATATCTCAAGGATGAAACTAGTGTGATCCGTTAAAAACTTTATCAAGGAAATAGAAAATTCTAGTGGATAAAAAGGTAAAAATTTTCAGAAGTGACAATCGGACTTGATTGAAAAACAATGTGATGATGAGTTTGTAGAGAAAAGGTTATAAGAGAGAATACAGTGTAGCCACGACACCTCAACAAAATGGTGTTTAACTGATAAAGAAGAAATAGGTCTATTGAGGCTGCTAGTACTATGTAGCAGATTCTAAGTTACCTACTCACATTTGGGCAGAAGCAGTTTCTATGCTTGCTATGTTACTAAAATAGGGTCTTTGTTGTCTAGCCCTCATAATAAGACTCCTTATGAACTCTTTAGGGGTATTCAACTACAGTATTAGGATTTATGAAGCATTTGGGATGTCATGTTAAATTCTTAATTACCTTAGATAAGTGTTGGGCAAGTTTGATGGCAAAGTGATGAAGGTTTCTTTGTTGGCGTATTCTTTAAGTAGAAAGCTTTTAGGGTATTACAACATTAGAACTAGGAAAGTTCAGGAAAACTTGCTCTCGTTGGATTTCGTAGAGAATTAACCTATGTGGAGGGTAATAGGTCCTAAAATCTCGCGCCTGTTATGATCACCTCTCGTTTCCTCCCCCACCCCTAAACCTAAACTATGAATCTTTATGTGCCAAGTGGTTGCAGGGACTTTTTCTAATGTTTCTCGCATGGTATGCAAAGGATTAGCGTTCTAAGTCCAACATAATCCTCTCAAAAGATAATGATTGTATTTTCATGCCCAATCTGCCCCAAGGCCTTGTGCACCTTACCAACTCCACCTCGACTGAAGCCCCCTTACAATCTCATTTCAACCCCCCCATCTCCCCCACTCACAACTCACTCCCTCCCCCCCGCCTGCCGCACCACAGCGCCACCAAAACCTGTTTAATCATCTTCCTCTACACACCAAATCCGAGCTCACAGCACTGCCGAGGGAGAATCTCACCAGTGAAAAATGAGCTACGTCTGCTCCTTCTCGCTATGTGATGGAGCGCGTACTTTCTCCGGCCTACTCTGACATGAGTGTCAGATCACCACGACCCTCCAAAAGAGTCTTCAACATCCCCTACAAAGAGCTCACCCCAACACACGACCACCCCAACTGCATACACACACAAAGCCCCTATATACAGCTCTCCACGCCGCCTAGCAACCCACTCCCTGTCCTCCCATCACTGCCCTCCCACCAAGTCGCTACCATCCTCTACATCACGCCCGTGCGCTACCTACCTTGACACCTACGCATACCCAACGTCACACTCACAACAGTCCGTGTGAGATAACATCTCCCTGTATCCACGTACCCAGTGAGTACCTAGCTGCCAGCCAAAGCTGTAGACAACGCCCATCCTAATAACCGACACCCCCAGTGACACTCGCCATCGGCCCCATGCTAGCTGTGTGCTTAAGACAACTTAAAGTGCTTAACACTGTCATACCTGATGAACTAGGTGTTTTTACGATCTCGCGCGCGAAAATTCTGTAACCCCATTCACTCCCTACCCATCAGCGGAGAGTATCACGAGCCCTCTCCCCATGAGACCCCCAGGCGTCATCCGCTCATATACAGAGTACTATCGATACACAGATTCGGCGCGTTGTTAAGATCTCTCTCTATATTACCAGATGACACTCACCCCCCCCTCCCACCAACCATCATAAACCTGTATATCCAGTCCCAGCCACCACCACCATTACCGGTTAGACCCTCTACTACCAGTGCCACCCCTATGTGTCTACCATCTCGTAGTAGTCCGTGTGATATACATCCCCCCCTACTCCCGCGCATCCAAGTTACTCATAGAACCTAGCCGTTAGATGTCGCACAGATCCCGAGGTGCTCAAGCAATCGACTGCTCTCTCTCACCATACCCTGCCTCTCTCGTCATAACCCACCCCACTGTTTCAATCAAGGAGGATGAAAACTTCTTTTCTGAACTTGGATTTCTTAGTGACATTTAGTGAAGGATAAGACTCACCAGGAACTGCAGATACATGCCTTTTTGCCGTGTTTCTTATCTCAGAAAACCAAAGAGAAGTTTCTTAAAGCTCTTAGTGATCTGATTGGGTAAGGCAATGCAAGAGGTAAACTCCTCACAGTTCAAGCTAAACCCAAAATGTTTATGTGGGTACTTGTTGATTTGCCTAAAGTGGGATTGGGCCTATTGTACAATGTGGGTCTACAGGAAAAACAAGAAGATTTGATGAGGGGAATTGGTTGGTTAATGGAAACAAAGCTATGACTTGGTGCCAAGGGACATACCTCAGAGAAAGGGGTATGACTATGATGAAGTCTTTGCTCCAAGTGCTCGAATTGAGGCATAAGAATATTCCTGGTCTTATGCATCCTTTCTGGGTTTTACAGTCTACCCAGAATGGATGTCAAAAGTGCTTTCCTATATGGTCTAATGGAGAGAGGGCGTGTATGTATGTCAAACTCTAGGTTTTGAAGATCCTGACCAATCCTGATAAAGTTTATAAAGCTAATGAAAGCACTATATGGACTTCAATTCAAGCACCCAGAGATTGGTATGAACATTTGGAGCACTTATCTTTTGAGCAATGATTTCAAAGAGGACAGATTGATCAATTTTATTCATCAAAAGTCAAAGTTGGCATTATATTGCTTGTTCAAATCTATGTGATGGACATTCATTTTTGGGATCTACCAAGAGGAGCTTTGTGATGAGTTTGAGGGTAAGATTATGAAGGATAGGTATTCAGATGTAGTTTCTATGGGAGAACTTACCTTCTTTTTGGGGATTGCTGGTCCACAGAGGAAAGAAAAGGCATCTTTATCAGTCAAGATAATATGTCATGAAATTTTGAGAAAGTTCAACTCACAAAGATGTGAGTCTGCCTCCATCCAAGATTTGGAAAAGCTTTGATTAAAGAGGGAGATGTGTTGTTGTTGATGAACATCTTTATTGATCGATGATTGGATCTTTGATGTATCATTACAGCATGCCAGGACCCAGATATCATGTTTGTAGTATGTGCATATGCAAGGTTTCAGGTTTCCCCAAAAACTTCCCATCTCTTAGCTGTCAAAAGAATCTTTAGATATCTTAAAGGCAAACCATCTCTCGGTCTTTGGTATTCTAAGGATTCTCCATTGGAGTTAGTTGCTTACACTGATAGTGACTATGCTGGAGCTACACTTGATAGGAAGTCAACCATTGGAGGTTGTCAATTTTTGGGAAATAGGTTAATTTCTTGGCAATGCAAGAAACAAACTGTAGTTGCCACTTCTACAACTGAAGCTGAATATGTGGCTGCTGCAAGTGTGTGGACAGGTTCTCTAGATACAAAAACAATTGCTGGATTATGGTACAATTTTATGAACACTGTTCTCGTCGCGCTATCACATCTATTAACGACGACAAACCTTGTTTTACATTGGACAATACCTAGTACTATCTGTATAATAGAAAATCCTGTTCAACATTCTAAAACAAAACATATAGAGATTAAGCATCACTTTTAAGGATTGCTAATGCTTAATAAGTTAATCTCAAATGGATAAAATTGACACTTCAATTAATGTAGCAGATCTTTTTTTCTTACAAAAGGTTTTGATGCTGGATAGATTGTCAGAATACTTGGTCTCAAGTATTGGAATGCTCAATCCCTAAGTCCCCAAATCTCTTGCTTTATTTTGTAAAGTTGTTAAAAGTTTGTACTGTTACATTTTTTGTAATTCATACTGCTAGTTCTAAGTAGTATGCTAGTTATATTTAAAACTTTTGTTAAAACTGTTACTTTAGTTAGTAATGTGGTTATTCTATTGTAATCTATGTTAATCCTGTTAGTAACACTAATGTGATAGAGTATACAAGAACTGTTTAGTTATGTTTTTCTTGGTTTAAGCTATTTTCAGGATTATCAATGATGTGTGAAATTCGTATACTACCGAAATGTATTTGATTTGGGGGAGCAAAAAATGTTTGGTTATATTGATAGTGTTGGTTGTGACACCACATAAAAACTGTTCATCAGTTCACCATGTCATAGACAATCAAGACATTGACTTAGTCCAGGAGCAAACGGCTACTGGTAAAGATTCTCAAATCCGTTGATAGTTGATTGTTTACTCAAAACTTATGGGTATTAATGCACCATGTTTTTACAATGAAGCTTGGCTAGGTCCAAAGCAAACTGCTATGGTAAGAACTCTACAAAATACAGTTTATAGTTGATAGTTTATCAAAATCATATGGTTTTCATTGCACCATGTTTTAACTAATGAGCAATGGCTAGTCAAGCAAAACGGTATTGGTAAAGACTCCTCATAATCGTTTATGGATTGGTAGTTTGCCAAAAAAACTACATTTGTGTAATTTGATAGCTAAAACAAAAGAGAGAATTGGTGAGCTCAAAAAACAAAGAAGAGTTGTGGAAAATAATAAGCACAGAGTGATAGTGAGCCAAAAGAATTGAGAGATGAAATGTGAGCCTAAAAACAGAAAGAGAGATTGTGTGAAGTTATTCTTTTAGTCATACAAAATTTGGAGTTTGTACTGCTTATGGGTGGAGAAGTTAATATTGCTAGGCGTATTTTAGTATACTGTTGGCCTAATTTATAATGCTGGATGACGTTAGTACGTTGTGGGCCCTAAATAAATTTTTCATAGTAAATTAATAGAGCCGTTGAGATATTTCTGCACAATACCTATGGTAATGAGAGAGGAAAGTTTGACAATTGGACTTGCGTGCATCTACCTTATATATTCAAGGAATTTATGTCACGATACTTCATTTTTCTTGATATTGGCTCGATATTATATCTCGCTGTTTTCTCTATTATATTGCTAGTAACTTTCTCTAGCCTTCAGATTACCATACACGATCATCTCTCACTTTATTACTCACAGTTTTATCATGGCAAGTTTTTGATGGTGTGACTAAGCTCAAATGGTGAGTTTTAGAAAAATCTTCATGGAAGTGCTGGGTGTCATCAGATTTTTTGATTTCCTCAATCGTTTATTGATTGTTAATTTGCGTTGAGCATCTCTCCAAGAAGACAGTGGTTTGTGTTCTTTATCAAACTATTTTGGAGGTTGCTGAGGCTGATACTGATGATAATGGAGAAGTAAAGATAAGGTAATTATTAATAGTAGATTGATCACTGTCTATCACGAAGGTTCTTTACGGTGGACATCTCATGTTGGTTTGTCATAGATGGTATTACTTCTATTCCAAACTACAATGATCTTTGTGCAATTGGCGCTTAGGGATATCACACTAAACATCAGATAAGTTAACCTTTCAAAAAAGGTGCCTTTTCACCTCAATTGGAGGTTTCTTATTTTCATTGGAATCTTCATTGCCTCAAGCCCTCATAGAGGATGCCTTGGGAGCAGTTTAGTATAATATTGCAGCTGCTATGATATGTTTTGCCACCATAGGAAGTTTAGAATTTTACTAGGATGATCTTTGAGTCTCTGGTGTCTATTATCTCTAGTCCCCATTAGTTTTTGGATGAACCTAGGTTTATTCAGATAATGCCTAGATATGCAAGAGACACCAATACTTCAACACAACACTTAAGAATTATCATGTTCCATTTTTGTTGAAAGTGTTTAGTAATATTGAAGAGGTTTCTTCCAAGGGATTTTCAAGTTAAAGGAGGCTTGCTTTATCCCTAATATGTTAGATCGCCTTCTCTGCATCCTCAACTTCACCTCTCCAGAATCACTTCATTCACTTTCCCTTACACCTTCACTCACCTGAACCTACCCTTGCTCATACACCATCACCTACACAACCATCACCTACTCAACCCTCACCTACACAAGCCTTTACCTACCTCTACCCTCAACCTATCACCCTACCCATATATCCATCTACCACTACAACATAGAAAAGTACAACATCTTCCTACACTCATGATCACCTACTCATGCTATTTCACTCACATGGAAGTGATGAGGGTAGTTTGAAACTTCAAGAATTGATGAATTTAGTTACAACACTTTCTGACAGGATTAGAGTTTTAGAGGCTGACTTGATGAAGACAAAGAAAACTTATAGTTCTGCTTATACTAAGCTTATTCTCAGGGTCAAGAAGCTAGAGTACTTCAGTAAAGATTGGGAAAGGCAAGGTGCCAAGCTAGGGTTGTTCTTTCAGATGATGAAGTCTTTGAAGATGATTCTTCCAAACAGGGGAGGAAGTTATCTGATGAAGAGGTTCAAGAAAAAAGCAAGTAACTGAACTGAATTATTATTCACAAATGTGACTACTACTGAAGTCATTCAAGATCAAGAGGGCAGTGAGAAGGCAAGTGATGAAATTAGTACTGTTGGTGCAAAGCAAGGTACTGCTAGTGAAGAAGTTCCAAGAGTTAGTACTGCTGAGGTAAACCTTAGTACTACTGGAGGAACTATTACCTATTCAAGAAGGAGTGCAGAGAAAAGATCAAGACAAGATAAAGGAAAAGCCATAATGATAAAGGAAGAGCCCAAGAAGAAGTCTAAGAAGGAGCTTGAGCAAGAAAGGTTGAGTTATGCTGAAGCAATCAGACTTGAAGAGCAAATGAATAAGGAACATCAGATTGCAAGAAATGAAGAAATTGCAAGACAATGGGATGAAGAGGAAATAAAAAGAGATATGGATAAAGCCAAGTCTGCTAAGAAGATAGATTGGAATGATCCTTCAGTCATCAGATATCATACTCAAAAATTGAAGCCAAAGATAGTTGCCCAAGCAAGAAGAGATATGATAAAATGTATTTGATGGAATAGGGGAACTACAAGTTCAGTGACTTCAAGGGAATGTTTCTTGCAATGACATTAGGGCTTATCTCTTTGAAAAGGTTTGGGATTTTAATCAAAATATTGAGCCTATGGATGCAGAGCATGGAAATGAAAAGCAAAAGTCTCCTGCAAAAGAAAAGTCTCCTGAAAAGATTGTGGAAGAAGAGGTTGATACACAAGAAGTTGTTAAAGAAGTTGTTAAAGAACCTGGAGCAAAGAGAAAGAAGTCTATTCCTAGAAAAAGCACAAGGAAGAGACAAAAGTTGGAGGAAGATGCTGAGAAGGAAGAACTCAAAGGTTTGTTAGACATCTTACCAAGAGAAGAATTTCCTATAGAGGTCGAATCTATATCTACAAAGTTTCCAATTGTGGATTGGAAGACTTATGTTTTGACAGAGACTTTCATGTATTATCAAGTTTTTTGAGGAGATGGCAGTTCAAAGAATTATAAAATACTGAGTGAGATGCTTGAAGACTTTGATAGACCGGATGTAGAAGAATTATATAGATTAGTCAAGGAAAGATATAGTACTTCAAGACCAGAAGGATTTGATCTGATGCTTTGGGGGGATCTACACACTTTGTTTAAGCCCGATGAAGATGATGAGATTTGGAAAGATCAGCATGAATACAAGTTGTTAAGCTGGAGATTATATGATTTTAGTGGTATACACATTTTGTTGAGGGAGAATGGATTAGCAATTCATATGTTGACAGAGAAGAAGTATCCTTTAAACCAAGAGATGTTGACAAAGATGTTGAGTAGAAAATTGGAGGTAGATTATGAGAGTTCACAAGCATTTGAACTCCTAAAGTTTATAAGATCTCAAGTGCAGAAGTGACAGAAATGTTTGAAAGAATCATCACTTGCAGGAATGAAGACTAGAAGATTGTTGATTCAGAAGACACTTGATGATTGAAGGTCAATCAATGTTTAGGGGAGGTTGTTAGGAATAAATCTTCACAAGACTTAATACTGCCAACAGTACTAAAGGAGTTAGTACTGCTAGTATAAATCTTAGTACTGCCAGTATTACTTAATACTGCTAGTAGAAGGAGTTAGTACTGTTGATGGTCAAAGTTGCTGAACTGATGATAAGAATGCATGGAGATTATTTCGCGCCAATGTTTATATTTGAATGTAGATGAACCTAAAAGATAGACTGATTTCTTTGTAAAGGGCTCTCTTGTATTCTATAAAAGGAGATCCTAAGGTTTAGAATAGACAATACCTTTCTAGTTGATAGAATACTTAGAGAGAATAATTTGTAATAGCTTCAGGTTTGTAACCCAGTCACTTCAAGAGTATGTATTATTTTAATAATATTGAAGCAGTGTGTTTTGTCGTCATTGTTTGTTTTCGGTCATTATGTTCCATTAATAAACTTCTAGAGTATCAAAGTGTAGATTCCGCATACACTTTGGTATACATACAAAGTCTCAATCTTTGTTATTTTTGATTCTTCAAAGGTAACAAACTCTTTACTACGTAAAGAATTGATCAAGGTGTGGGATCAACAAAGAATACGAACAAAAAATAAACACCGACCAGGTTCGATACCGAACAAGCACTTCTGGTCATCACATAGAGCACATAATCCACAAAAAATAAATAAAAAAAAGCATATTCTTAATTCATATCGCTACCTGCGACATTTCCACTAAAAACTTTAAGCATCATGCAGACTCTAAGGCAGCAGGACACAAAATAAATCAATCAACATCGTACCTGCGATTATTCTTACCTATATTCTTAAGGCATCCGACACTACTACTACTAAGGCATTCATGTGCAATCCTGAAAATCAAAAGGATTCTCAAACTCAACAATCGCAAGTGTTCTCATCACTTTAGAATCCTATCATGTTCAGGTGGTCTCATTACTCACACATCCCTTCCCTCCTCCAACATAACTTTAGGAAACTAACCCCATAATTTCATAGTCCTTCATGAATTAAGCATAGTTGATTAGGCTATGTGTCACACCCCGAGATTTTCAGGTTAATATTTTAAATTTTTTAGACAATTATTTTTGACTTTTATACGTTACGTTTGAATCTGGCAGTTTATCGGGAAGTAAACCCATGTAAATCTGAAAAACGTCATCGGGCGCGTTCCGGCATCATATATTCATTAGTTTAGATATTATATGAGTTCTTTTATCTTTTCTAAGTATTTCGTAGTTTACGATCACTCCAGATATTTATTTTTATGCTTTATTCTCTAAATTGGTTTTTCGTGTTTTTGACCTAACGGAACCCCGGAAACTTGAAATCTTTTCGTGTAAACTTTAGTTATCATCCATATCCTATTGTTAAGCTAAAAAATTTCGTTCAAACTCCCCCTCTACTCAAAATACAACACGATACAACACCTCTTAATAGACATGAGTATCTTTTGAATTTTCAAGACAAAACACCATCACATGCATGCATTAAGAAGGGATGGTGACATGCTTGTTTTATCCTCACTATAAGCCAAAGGCTCTTACACTTCACATGTATACCTTGGACCATATGTAGCATATGGAATTTGATTATAAATGGAACATGGCTAGTTGTTTTGCTTGAATCTTTTCCCCCCTCCTTGGCCTACTTTGGACGAACCACAAGGACCATGAGGTCCTTGGTTCACTCTTTTTGCTAGTCACCCATTCCCAGTTCCAAAAATATCCTAAACCTAGTCACCACCCTATATTTTTTAAATTTATATTATTCTATTCCTATTTTTTATTTTAATATGCATCTTTTATTAATTTTTATATTTTATTATATTATTTTATATATTATTTTTATTCCTATAATTTAATTATTTATCATATTATTATAATATATATTTTTATTATTTTATTTTCATTTAATCAATTATTTTTTTTATTTTTTTATAAATTTTTATTAATTAATATATTTTAATTAATTTCCTATTTTAATATTTTTAATTTTAAACCACTATTTTATTTTTTTCTTCTATTTATATTTTATATTACTTTCGTATTATTTATTTTATTTTTTTTCTATTTTTATCATCTTCTATTATATATTTTTTTTATTTATTTACTCTATAATATTACTATTATATTTAATTTATTTTTTATTTTTTTTTTTTATATTTTCAAATTCTTTTAATTTATTTTGTTTAAATTTTTATTTTATATTATTATATGTTTTATATTAATTTGTTTCTATTACTATATTATTATTTTTTTTATTAATTTTTCTATTCTAATTTTTATTTATATTATTTATTTTTTATTTTTATGTTTTTTATCTAATCTTATTTCCCTATAATTTATAGTTATTGTCCTTTTTCTTTTTTTTTTGTCTATATTTATTATTTTTTTTTAATATTTTTTTTTTTTAAATTTTTTCTATTTTTTTATATTTTTTATTTTTTTTTTTTTTTTTTTTATTTTTTTATATTATATTTTTTTTTTTTTCCTATTATATTTTTTTTTTTTTTTTTATTTAATTTATATATTTATTTCTTTATTTTTTTTTTATTTTTTTTTTTTTATTTTATTTTATTATTTAAGTATTATTTTTTTTTTTTGTAATTTTATACTATTTTTTATTATTTTTTATTTTTTTTTTTTTTTTTCTTTATTTCTTTTTTTGTTTTATCTTTTTATCTATTATTTTTTTTTTTTATTTTTTTTTTATATTTTTTTTATATTTTTTTTATTTTTTTTTATTTTTGTATTTTTTTATTTTTTTTTTTTTTTTTTTTCTATTTTTTTCTTTTTTTTTATATTTTTTATAATTTTTTTTTTATTATTTTATTTTTCTATTTTTTTTTTTTTCTTTTTTTTTGATTTATTCATTTCTTTTTTTTTTCTTTTTTTTATTTTTTTATTGTGTTTTTTTATTTTTTTTTCTTATAAATGTTTTTTATTTTTTTTTTTTCTTTTTATATTTCTTTTTTTTATTTTATATTTCTATATATTATTTTTTTTTTTTTTTTTTTTTTTTTATTTTATTTTTCTTTTTATTTTTTTTTTATTTATTTTTTTTGTTTTCTTATATTTTTTTTTTATTTTTTTTTTTTTTTTTTTATTTTATGTTCTTTCATCTTATTTTAATTTTTTATATTTTATTTTTTTTTTTTATTTATTTTTAGTTTTAATAATTTGTTTTTTTACTTCATTTATATTTATTTTTGTATTTATTTATTTTTGTCGTATTATTTCATTTTTTTTTGTATTTCTTTTCTTTATGTATTTTTATTTTTTTTTTTTATATTTTTTTTTTAACATATTTTCATCTTTTTTTTTTTTTTTTTTACTTGTTTCTCCTTTTTTTATTTTTTTTTATTTATTTTAGGTTCTTTTTATTTTTTGTAACCTCACTTTGCAAGACTTAAGTCATTTCATACATTCCTTGCTTCACCAAAAACATTTTCTCTCCATCTCTTGCTCTCCTAGCCCACGGCACACACTAACACACGCACACACAATTCATACTTTTGATTTCTACCAAGATTCACACATTTCATACTTCATTTTATCAAGATCTAAGGTCATTCCAAGAAGAGTTTCATTTGATTTCAAGTATTTTCAAGATCTACAAATTAGGGTTTAGTTATTATTTAGGGTTTTTCAGATATATTTGATTTTAGGTATTAGTTTGTTTATTACTTTTGTTCTTCATGTCTTTGTACGTATCTTTAATATTTCTTTGTGGAGTTTTTTCTATTTCTTTTCTTATATGGTTAAGACCAGACATCCATATGTTACATGTGTTTAAATTTTTGAAAGATTTTAAAAACAAGATTTCATAAATAATGATGTTCCATTTGTTTCACTAGTTAAATACTATGTTCTTGGTGAGATGAGAGTTGATGAGTGTTGCAACAATAGAAATGAAGGGATTATGTTAGATTTAGGGTGTGGTTTTGTTATGGTTTTGTGTAGTATGGAGATTAGGACTGATCAAACACTATTGTGAAGTTTGGCGTGATTTTGGATGCATTTTTGACAAAAGTGCTTGCTCGTCCCGGAGTTGTTTTGAGTTTTGTCGACCTAAAATGTTTCATTATGCTAAAGTGTTTTTGAAGAGCTCGTCTTCGGTAGATAGTTTTTCCATATATCGACAATAAAATGGATTAAAACGCTCAAGTTATAGCCAAATGAACTTGAGTAACATTTTTTGACAAAACCAAGTGAAATAGTGTGCTGATGTGAATAGTAAAAAGGTTTCGGTCACATTTGTAAACATTTTGGACTTTCTAAACAATAGTGAAACATTCTAGTAACACTTATATATTGATTGATATTGATTAATGACGTTGTTAACATATTTTGGAAAAAGCAAGAAAGTTACTAAAAATAGTAAGTTTTGTAAGAATTTACCGAAACAGACTTAGAAGTTAAGTAATTAAGGCTAGTTAGTGTGTTTTGACTTATGGAAACTTAACAAATATAGGGGATGGTATTAAGTACCCGAAAACTAAAACTTTCTAAAATAGAAACTTACTAAAAATGGAAACTTTTGGATAAACACCGAAACTTAAAGAAAAACTATATGATTTCATTTCAGTTAATCAAACTAAAGCAAACACACATGGATGTCTTTGGTATGTACATATGGTGAAAATCTTGCATACTTTCGTTGTTTTATGAGACGCGTTATTATTCTAGGTCGCAGCTAGATTTCTATATCACCTTGTACTTGCGTGATTATCATTTTCTCATTTTGCTAAGGTGAGTTCATAGCCCTATGTTTTACTACTTGTACTTTAGTATTTTGGGGTAAGAAACATTGCTTGTTTTTAAACTATGGACACAGTTACTTTACATTTTCTTTTCCTGGGATTAGTGTTGCCTTAGTAGAGCGATAGACCACTAATGCTCTCCCCGAACCGAATTATCATGAACCGTCAATTGCTTAGCCGACTGACTGGTTAAGTGAGCATGAATGTTGTAAATAGATCTATTAGGAGTAATTATCCCTATCCAGGTAAGTAGCGCTTACTAGATTCGGAGGTCCCGAATAAACGGATATATACCATGTCGGATTGTCAATAGGTGATCTTGGTCAGACACCTCTAGGGCGTGGAATATTATTTGACATATAAAATGCTTCCTTTTAAATTGAGCTTCGGTGTCATGAGCTTAGTACAACAGTAAATACATTCTTTTATGTGAAGTTGTATCTGTTATAACTGTCACGTGCGTACTGTGAACTTGTGGTCCTCTTTTAATACTAAATTCAAACCTATGAATTCACTCAACTTTATGTTGACTGTTTTAGCATGCTTTTCTCAGGTGCTTAGCTGTTGATGTCTTTTAGCTTGCTTTTTGGTGTCGCTATGCATTGGGAACGATTTTCAAGAAAGCTATTTTCTACTGTATTAAACATCGTTGTCAATTAATAAAACTTTTTATCGTCTTCGGATATTTATTTTTTTTAAAATTATGTCAAACTTTAACTATTTTATTAATTGCAACAATGTTGGATTTTCAAATGTACCTCTTTGAGGTCGTTCTTTGTATATTGTTTTTTTTAGAATTTTTGTGTTTTTATGACGGCTCACGTACCGGTACGTGTTTCCGTACCGGCCCCGTTTGGGGGTGTGACAGATTGGTATCCAGAGCAAGGTTATAGAGAACCAGGTAGTATATTAGGTCTGTTATAACCAGTATGTGATCCCTACATGCCTTACTGGCCTTAATATATATCTTTTATTAATAGCAGGTTTAATTTTATAAGTAAATGATTATATATTTCATATTGCCAATAAACTACGTTGTCTCATTTTTGCCATAATACATTATTTTGCCTCGTACTTAAGTTCATGGCTTTGCTTGCTCGTGATGGTTTATTTAACGCGGATCCTGATCCTTGTTTTGTACTATATCTATATATTTACACTTATATATATGTATAAAAAGGGGTGAGTATCTGTTGAGTCAGTTTTCATGCCCCATGAGTGATTCTCTTTGGTGCTATTCATGCTATTATCCCTGTTATCCCTGAGGTTCCTGTTGTTCCAGCTGACCCTATAGTTACACCAAAAGTGGGGGCAGTTTCAGTCGTCTCACCTTCCGGGGTACTTGATTTAGTGGATTATTCACCTTCTTCTGATTCTGATCCATTGAAGGATTCTTTACCTCCCGCACCAGATTTGCCATTGGTTGCACCCTTTTTGTGTTTTGATGACTCGGAAGCGGACGGTAAGTCCGAGCCTGCTGAGCAAAGACCCGCATCGTCATCTCATGATACTCTTGCACCATTATCAGAGTTTCCCCTTGCACATGTTGTTGCCCCACCCGGGATTCATCAATGTTTAGCGACTCTTATCCGACCCAGTGAGGCTATCCCTTTAGGTTGACCTTATCGCACCCACCTCAATGGGCCGCGTAAGTTGTTGAGTGTGAGGAAGAGAGTTAGACCCATTCCTGCTCATAGACTTGCATGGAGATGTGTATCTCATCATTCATTGGATCGTCATTCTTCACCAGACTCATCTTCTTCTAGTGCACCTTCAGATCATTCCTTATCCGGACATACACCACCAGACACCACTGATGCTGATTCATCTACACCATAGAGATTTGTTCATCGATCACTTGCTAGGACTCTATGACATAGTGAGGCTTTTAGACGTTGGAGGTCTGCACCATTATCTACCCCTTACCCACCGACTACATCAGAGTCATCCTTAGGTTCATCTTCTGAGAGGTTATTGGATTCATCTTCACCTTCTTCTAGGCCATCTCGCAAGAGATGTAGGTCCCCTACTGCTTCGGTACCATCACCTACTCATGTTTCGAGGTCGATAGCCCCTACTCCTGCTGATCTTTTACCACCTCGCAAGAGGTTTAGAGATTCATACTCATTAGAGGATAGCAGAGAGGAGCATATGGAGGTGGATACTGCTGATGCAGAGGCTGTTGCAGATGTAGGTATTAGTGAGGGAGTTGTAGCTCACCCTGAGGATGGTGTAGGTATGGGATTTGAGATTGCTGCTAGTGATGTTAGGGAGGATGATGAGGAGTTTGAGGCAGAGGCTAGTGCGGCAGACACGAGAGAGATCGCTGTAGATCCATTGGCTATTGGTGATAGTTCTGAGTCTTCTAGAGGAGGTATTCCTGATCTTGAGGATACTATTTATGATATAGTTCACTACATGTCAGAGGTTCGTATTGATAGGATTACTGAGATTGAGACCACTCAGAGACAGTTGGAGGCTAGTCAGTTAGTGGCTAGTGGAGAGAGAGCTAGTTTGGTTGAGAGGATTGGGAGTTTAAGACTGGAGTACCTAAAGGTTCGAGCCATGTTGAGTATAGAGAGAGATCGGATTAACAATATTCGTTGGCACATGGCACTTTCATATGAGGAGTTTCGTCAGGTTCGTAGGGATCGTGATGATACTCGGAGGAGACTTAGGAGGTTGGAGTCATATGGTGAGAGACATTTGGGTTTTTGCCCTTAGACTAGTAGTACCATGATCATGTAGGGCATTAGACTGATGGTTAGGTCTAGATGTTGGCAGTAAAAATAATCGTAAATCATGTCCCTTTTTTTGGATGGTTGTAACCGAAATATGCTTTTATTCGTGAAATGAAAAGCTTGTTTTGATTCTCTCGTGTATTATTCTTTATTATTATTTACTCATTCTGGCAAAACGTGTTTATATTTTATATTTTTATCTTGTAAACCTAAATTTCCATCTATAGTAATTATATCGCGTATCGAATCTCATCAAGTGTTATGTCTTGTAATATAGAACAATGACTATCACTCACTTAGGTATGACCCCTGAAGCAATTGAAGAACTCATTAACCGACGTGTGGAAGAAGCGTTGGCTGCTCATGAGGTGACCCGTGCCGCCAATGCTCTTGAGGCTGAGAATCAAATCCAGAATGACAGTGACGACGGTAATGGAAATAACGGTAATGGAGATGGTGAGAATGGAAATGGTGGAAATATAAATGGTAGAAATGAGAATCCAAATGAGAATGGTAGAGGCGACAGGCCTGTTGCTAGAGAATGCACCTACCAGGATTTCATGAAGTGTCAACCACTCAACTTTATGGGAACGGAAGGAGTTGTCGGACTGATAAGGTGGTTTGAGAAGATGGAAACAGTGTTTCATATCAGCAACTGCCCAGAGAAGTCCCAAGTTAAGTATGTTACTTGCACACTGTTAAACAGTGCACTAACTTGGTGGAACTCACATAAGAGGACTATTGGAACTGAGGCTGCATTTGCCATGTCATGGAGAGAGCTCATGAAGCTAATGACTAAAGTGTACTGTCCAAGGAATGAGATTCAGAAAATGGAAACTGAACTGTGGAACCTAACCGTAAAGAACAATGATTTGACTGCTTATACTCAGAGATTTCAAGAGTTGACTATGATGTGCACCAAGATGGTCCCAGAGGAGGAGGATCGGGTTAAGAAATTCATTGGAGGACTCCCCGATAACATCCAAGGGAATGTAATTGCTGCTGAACCTACAAGACTGCAAGATGTTGTTAGGATTGCTAACAACTTAATGGACCAAAAGTTGAAAGGTTATGTTGTGAAAAACGCTGAAAACAAAAGAAGATTAGAGGTCAATCAGAGAGACAACCGTGGTCAGCAACCACCATTCAAAAGGCCAAATGTAGGAGGTCAGAATGTAGCAAGAGCCTATACGGCTGGCAACAATGAGAAGAAACCATATAATGGACAGTTGCCTCTCTGTAACAAGTGTAAGCTTCACCATAAAAGACCATGCACAGTGAGATGTGGGAAGTGTAACAAGGTTGGACATTTGACCCGGGATTGTAAAGTCACAATCTCTACTATTTTAACTCAGAGGGGTCAAGTAGTGAGTCAGAAGGTTGTAACCAGTTACGAGTGTGGAGGGCAAGGACACTACCGAAGTGATTGCCCAAAGTTAAAGGATCGAAACCATGAGAATAAGGCTGGAAACAAAAATAGAGTTGGTGAAGCAAAAAGGAAAGCATATGTGCTAGGTGGAGGAGACGCTAACCCCGATTCTAATGTCTTTAAGGGTACGTTTCTTCTCAACAATCATTATGCTTTCATATTATTCGGTTCGGGTGCCGATAGAAGTTTCATATCGACTACATTTAGTACCTTGCTTGATATAACCCCCGATACTTTAGACGTTAGCTATGCTGTCGAATTAGCTGACGGAAGAATTTCTGAAACCAATACCATGATTAGAGGTTGTACGTTAGGATTATTAGGTCACCCATTCAATATTGACCTAATGTCGGTAGAACTTAGAAGCTTTGATGTCATCATCGGCATGGATTGGTTAGCAAACCATTATGCGGTGATCGTTTACGATGAGAAGGTTGTGCGGATTCCCTATGGAGATGAAGTTTTGATAGTTCAAGGTGATATAGGCAGTAGAAGAGAGAAGTCAAAGTTGAGCATTATATCGTGCACTAAAACTCATAAGTATGTTGAGAGAGGTTGCCTAATTTTTCTGGTACAAGTGACAAAGAAGTAAATCGAGAACGAGTCAGAGGAGAAGAGACTTGAGGACGTACCGACTGTACGAAACTTTTTGGAGGTCTTTCTAGAGGACTTGCCTGGATTACCGCCTACGCGACAAGTTGAATTCCAAATCGACTTGGTCCTTGGTGCTGCACCTATGGCACGAGCTCCGTATAGATTAGCACCGACAGAACTGCAAGAATTGTCTACTCAATTACAAGAACTTTCTGACAAGGGATTTATAAGACTGAGTTCCTCACCCTTGGGAGCCCCGGTCTTGTTTGTCAAAAAGAAAGACGGATCTTTTTGGATGTGTATCGATTACCGTGAGCTGAACAAGCTGACTATGAAGAATCGATATCCACTTCCGAGAAGCGACGACCTGTTTGATCAGTTGCAAGGATCAAGAGTCTACTCTAAGATCGACCTGAGATCTGGTTATCATCAACTCAAAGTTCGAGAGGAAGACATTCCAAAGACAGCGTTTAGGACACGCTACGGTCACTATGAGTTTCAAGTGATGCCGTTTGGACTGACCAACGCACCAGCGGTATTCGTAGATCTGATGAATCGGGTGTGCAAACCGTACTTAGATAAATTCGTGATCGTTTTTATTAATGACATCTTGATCTACTCCAAGAGCGAGGAGGAGTATGCAGAACACCTTAAGTTAATCTTGGAATTACTTAAGAAGGAAGAATTATACGCCAAGTTTTTGAAGTGTGAATTTTGGCTGTCGAAGGTAGAATTTCTTGGTCACATGATTGATAGTGAGGACATTCATGTGGACCCGGCTAAGATTAAGTCAATCAAGGATTGGGCATCGCCCAAGACTCTGACAGAGATTCGTCAATTTCTAGGTCTTGCTGGCTACTACCGATGATTTATCAAAGGTTTCTCAAAAATTTCCAAGCCTGTGACAAAGCTGACCTAAAAGAACGTGAAGTCTAATTGGAGTGAAAAGGCAGAAGCTGCATTTTAACTGTTGAAGCAGAAGTTGTGTAGTGCACCGATTTTGGCTTTACCCGAAGGTAGTGAAAACTTTGTGGTTTATTGTGATGCTTCTCCTAAAGGATTAGGCGAAATTTTGATGCAAAGGGAGAAGGTCATAGCCTACGTGTCACGCCAACTTAAGATTCATGAGAAGAATTACACTACACATGACTTAGAGCTTAGAGTTGTAGTGTTTGCTCTCAAAATGTGGAGACATTATTTGTACGACACGAAATGCATTGTGTTCACTGATCACAAGAGTTTGCAACATATTCAAGATCAGAAAGAGTTGAACATGAGACAACGTAGATGGTTAGAGATGCTGAGTGATTACGACTGCGAGATACGTTATCATCTGAGAAAAGCGAACGTGGTGGCAGATGCCTTGAGCCAAAAGGAACGGCTTAAATCACTACGAGTTTAAGCTTTAGTTTTGGCGATTAGTTTGAACCTCCATGTGCAGATCTTAGAAGCTCAGGTAGAGGCGAGAAAGGAGGAGAATTATGGAACATAAGATCTGTGTAGTATGATTAAAAAGCTAGAGCCACGTGCTGATGGAACGTTGTGCTTAAATAGGAGAAGTTGGATACCCTATTTTGGTGACTTAAGAGAGTTGATTATGCACGAGTCGCATAAGTCAAAGTATTCAGTACATCCTGGATCGGACAAGATGTACCAAGATTTAAAGAAGCTATATTGGTGGCCGAATATGAAGGCTGAGATTGCCACCTACGTCAGTAAATGTTTGACTTGTGCCAAAGTCAAGGCCAAATGCCAAAAACCATCCGGTTTGTTGGTTTAACCTGTAATCCCAGTATGGAAGTGGGAGAACATTACTATGTATTTCGTAACTAAGTTACCAAAGACATCAACTGGTTAAGAGATAATTTGGGTAATTGTTGACCGACTCCCGAAATCTGCTCATTTCTTACCAATGAAGGAAACTGACTCAATGGAGAAGTCAACGAGATAATACTTGAAGGAAGTAGTCTCGAGCCATGGAGTGCCAGTTTTGATTATTTCTGATCAAGACAGTAAGTTTACCTCTTATTTCTGGAAATCACTAAACGAAGCCCTAGGTACTCAATTGGATATGAGTACGGCTTACCATCCACAGACTGATGGTCAAAGTGAGAGAACCATCCAAACCTTGGAGAGGTGCTAGTATATGCTTTCTGTGCTTTTAATTACGAGGTCTAGAAGGTTGTGTTGTAAACTACTTTTAAAGAGTATGTTAAATACCCCTAATATTGCTATTGTCTAGGTAGAAAAGCCCATTTGCTTGATGACAAGCAAATCCCAAGTGTAGGGTTATTTGATAAGGTGTCATTTTATACACTATTTTAGGGTCATTTAACCCCTTAAATCATGCAAATATACCCAGATTATGTGCTTAATCGTTTGTGTTCAGGTTTTTAGCACTTGGATGACATTTGGAGGAAATACACGTGACTTGGGCTCATTTGGAGAAGAAACGGACAAGAATACGACTCTACACCAAGTATCTTTGTCACACCCCGAGAATTTCTGGTCAATATTTTAAACTTTTCCGACAATTATGTTTGACTTTTATACGTTACGTTTGAATCTGGCGGTTTACCGGGAAGTAAACCCGCGTAAATCTGAAGAACGTCATCGGACGCGTTCCGGCATCGGATATTCATTATTTTAGATATTATATGAGTTATTTTATCCTTTCTAAGTGTTTCGTAGTTTACGATCACTCCCGGTATTTATTTTCACGCTTTAACGATTAAATTGCGTTTTTCGCGTTTTTGACCTAACGGAACCTCGGAAACTCGAAATCTTTTCGTGTAAATTTTAGTTATCGTCCATCTCATATTATTAAGTGAAATTTTTTGTTCATATCCCTCCTCCTATACATATGGATGCCTAAACCCAAACCAAATGCAAACATAAGCCTTGAAATTAAATAAATGGCATCTTTTCTTGATTTTCCCGTGCATGTGTGTGAAAGTGACACATGAGAGTGTCCATTTCATGCACAAGTATCACCATTTGACCAAAACATGTGACCTTTTGTTAGACTCATGCAACCTTGACTTGAAATTCAAATCTAAGACCAAGTATAATGCATCAAGACTCAAAAAATGAACCATATGGTCCTTGTGGCTTAGTTCGGCCGAGCAAACAAACCCTTTGGTGTGTGTTGGTAACTTAATTCAATAAACCATGTAACCCTAAACCCTACTTCATGTTCTATAAATACCTTGTGATAGAACTTAGGGTTTTCATTCATTTCATAGCCTCAAAAATTGTTTTCTCTCCCTCTTTTGTTCTCCTTGCTCACGGCACACACTAACATACACACACAATCCATACTTTTGATTTCGACAAAGATTCACACATTCCATACTTTATTTTATCAAGATCCAAGGTTATTCCAAGAAGGTTTTCTTTTGATTCCAAGTATTTTCAAGATCTACAAATTAGGGTTTGGTTATTTTTTGGGGTTTTTCAAGATCTATTGATTTTGGGTATAGATCTTGTGTTATTACTTCTTGTTCTTCATTCTTGTAAGTATCTTGAATCTTTCTTTGTGGTTTTTCCTATATTCTTTCTTATATGTTCAAGATCCATACATCCATATGTTGTGTTTTAATTTTTGAAAAATTTTAAAGACAAGATTTCATAAATAATGATACTACTTAATTTTACTTGTTAAATATTATGTTCCAGGTGAGATGAGAGTTGATGAGTGTTGCAACAATAGAAATGAAGAGATTAGGTTAGATTTAGGTGTGGTTTTGTTGTGTATTAGTTGTGAATGGAGATTAGGTACTATTGTGAAGTTTGGGTGGATTTTGGTTGCGTTTTTGGCAAAAAGTGCTTGCTGTCCCAAATTTGTTTTGAGGTTTTGGTCGACCTAAAAATGTTTTCATTAGGCGTAAAGGTAGTTTTTGGAAAGCTCATTTCGAATAGATAGTTTTTCATATATCGCACATTAAAATTGGATTTAAAACGACCAAGTTATAGCCAAATGGAACTTGAAATATTTTTCGACAAAACCGGATGAATAGTGTGCTGATGTGAATAGTAAAATGAGTTTTCGCACACTTTCGAACATTTTTGGACTTTCTAAATACTAGCAAAACATATAGTAACACATACCTATTGATTAGTATCATTTAAAGACGCCGTTAACATATTTTGGGAAAAGCGAGAAAGTTACTAAAAATAGTAAGTTTGGTAAGAATTTAGCGAAACGGACATAGAAGTTAAGTAATTAAGGCTAGTTAGTGCGTTTTGAATTATGGAAACTTAACAAATGTAGGGGACGGTATTAACGTCCCGAAACTAAAAACTTTCCTAAAATAGAAACTTTCTAAAAATAGTAATTTTTGGTTAAACGCCAAAACTTAACGAAAAACTATATGATTTCATTTCATCATGTTTTGTTAAACAAACTAAAGCAAACACACAAGGATGTCTTTTGGTGATGAACATATTGTGCAATTCTTGGCATACTTTCCGTGTTTCTGAGACGCGTTATTATTCTAGGTCGCGGCTAGATTTCTATATCATCTTATACTTGCTGTGATCTATCATTTGTCTTTCATTTGCTGCAAGGTGAGTTCATAGCCCTATGTTTTACTAATTTTTCTTTACTATTTTGGGGTGAGAAACATTGCTTGTTTTCAAAATATGGACACAGTTACTTTACGTTTCCTTTTCCTGATTACGTATTGCCTAGTTGCTGAATAGACACTAAATGCCGAATTATCATCGAACCGTAATGGCTTTAACCGACCATACTGGTTAAGTAAGCGCGAATGTTATAAATAGATCTATTGGGAGTAATTATCCCTATCCAGGTAAGTAGCGCTTACTAGATTCGGAGGTCCCGAACAAACCAATATATACCATGTCGGAATGTCAATAGGTGATCTTGGTCAGATACCTCTAGGGCGTGGAAAAACTATTTGCATATAAAATGCTTCCTTTTAAATTGTGGTTCCGGTGTCAATGAACTTAGTGCAAAAGTAAAACATCTTTTTATGTAAAGTTGTATTGTTTTAAATGTCCGTGCGTACTGTTAAAAACTTGTGGTCACTTGTAATACTAAATTCAAACTATGATTCTCACTTCAAACTTTATGTTGACTGTTTTAGCATGTTTTTCTTAGGTGCTTAGCTCTGGATGTCTTTGCTTGCTATTTGGTGTCGCTATGCATTGGGCCGATTTTCAAGAAACGTTATTATCTACTGTTTAAACATCGTTGTCAATTTCTAAAACTTTTATTCGCTTCCGCATATTATCTCTAAACTTATGTCAAACTTTAACTATTTTAATTAATGCAACGATGTTGGATTTTCAAACGTACCCTTAGAGGTCGTTCTTTGTATCTTATGTGATATATTATGACGTCACGCCCCCGGACACGTGTATTCCGTCTAGGCCCCGTTTGGGGGTGTGACAGATTGGTATCCAGAGCCAAGGTTATAGAGAACCAGGTAGTATATCTAGGTCTGGTTTATAACCAGTATGTGATCCTACGTGCCTTACCTGCTTACATATATATCTTATAATAATAGCGTTTAATATATATATAAGTACTGATTATATATATCATATTGCCATAATTACATTATTCATCATTTTTCCATATCATATTTCGCATCGTACTTATTTCTTGGCTTTGCTTGCACGTGCATGGTTTCATATAAAGAGGATTTATATAAACTTGTGCTTGTGCAGGTCATGGCTGCTCCTGTTATTTCTATTTCGTCTGATACGTCTAAGGAGAGTGTGGGCTCTCATGCCCTACGAGTGATTCTCTTTGGTGCTATTCCTGCTATTATCCCTACTATCCCTGATGTTTCTGTTGTTCCAGGTGACCTTATAGTTACATCGGAGACAGGGACAGTTTCAGTCGTCTCACATGCCGGGGTACTTGATTTAGTGGATTATTCGCCTTCTTCTGATTCTAGTCCATCGTAGGATTCTTTACCTCCCACACCAGATTTGCTATTGGTTTCACCCTTTTTGTGTTCTGATAACTCGGAGGCGGACTGTGAGTCCGAGCCTGCTGAGTAGAGACCCGTATCGTCATCTCATGATACTCTTGCACCATTATCAGAGTTTCCCCTTGCACCTGTTGTTGCCTCACCCGGGATTTGTCGACGTTCAGCGACTCTTGTCTGACCCGGTGAGGCTATCCCTTTCGGTCGACCTTATCGCACCCACCTTAATGGGCCGCATAAGTTGTTGACTGCGAGGAAGAGAGTTAGACCCATTCCTGCTCGTAGACTTGCATGAAGATGTGTATCTCATCATTCATCAGATTGTCATTCTTCACCAGACTCATCTTCTTCTAGTGCACCTTCAGATCATTCCTTATCCGGACATATACCACCAGACACCATCGATGCTGATTCATCTATACTACAGGGATTTGTTCATCGATCACTTGCTAGGACTCCACGACATAGTGAGGCTTTTAGACGTTGGGGGTCTGCACCATTGTCTACCCCTTACCCACTAACTACATTAGAGTCATCCTTAGGTTCATCTTCTGAGAGGTCATTGGATTCATCTTCATCTTCTTCTAGGCATTCTCATAAGAGATGTAGGTTCCCTACTGCTTTGGTACCATCACCTACTCATGTTTCGAGGTCGACAGCCCCTGCTCCTGCTAATCTTTTACCACCTCGCAAGAGGTTTAGAGATTCACACTCACCAGAGGATAGCGGAGAAGAGCATATGGAGGTGGATACTGCTGATGCAGGGGCTGTTACAGATATAGGTATTAGTGAGGGAGTTGTAGCTCACCCTGAGGATGGTGTAGGTATAGGATTTGAGATTGCTGCTAGTGATGTTAGGGAGGATGATAAGGAGTTTAAGGTAGAGGCTAGTGCGGCAGACACGATAAAGATCGATGTAGATCCATTGGTTATTGGTGATAGTTCTGAGTCTTCTAGAGGAGGTATACCTGATCTTGAGGATACTATTTATGATATAGTTCACTACATGTCAGAGGTTCGTATTGATAGGATTACTGAGATTGTGACCACTCAGAGAAAGTTAGAGACTAGTCAGATGGTAGCTAGTGGAGTGCGAGCTAGTTTGGTTGAGAGGATTGGGAGTTTGAGACTAGAGTACCTAATGGTTCAAGCTATGTTGAGTATAGAGAGAGATCAGATTGACAGTATTCGTTGGCACATGGCACTTTCACAGGAGGAGTTTCGTCAGGTTTGTAGGGATCGTGATGATACTCGGAGGAGACTTAGGAGGTTGGAGTCGTATGTTAAGAGACATTTGGGTTTTCACCCTTAGACTAGTAGTACCATGATCATGTAGGACATTAGACTAATGGTTAGGTCTAGATGTTGGCAGTGGAAATAATCATAAATCATGTACCTATTTTGGGTTGGTTGTAACCAAATTATGCTTTTATTCGTGAAATGAAAAGCTTTACGTGTTTTGGCAAAACATGTTCTATTGTATTTTCCTATATAAACCCTATTTACCATTTAAAATGGCTATACCTCGTATCGAATCTCATCGTGCATTATGTCTTGTGACGTAGAACAATGACTATCACTCGCTCCGGTATAACCCCTGAAGCAATCGAAGAACTCGTTAACCGACGTGTGGAAGAAGCGTTGGCTGCTCATGAGGCGACCCGTGCCGCCAATGCTCTCGAGGCTGAGAATCAAAGCCAGAACGGTAGTGACGGCGATAATGGAAATGGCGGTAATGGAGATGGTGAGAATGGAAATGGTGAGAATGGAAATGGTGAGAATGGAAATGGTGGAAATGGAAATCCAAATGAGAATGGTAGAGGTGATAGACCTGTTTCTAG